>JADBJO010003710.1:210000-232241 GCA_016801955.1 Conus betulinus
AGCTGAGACATCTTTGAAGTGCGCTTCCCCACGTAATCTACCGCCCTGTTGCCTTGCTGCGACTTGTGGATTCTCTTGGCATCTTTTTGTACTCCCAGTTCTTATAGAACAGGGAGTACTTCAGAATGGGAACGACGAAATGCTTTGTGTGTCTGTCCATGGTCAAAATGTGTTCCACTCGCTCCAGACAAAACTTCTGAGCCGATCTTTCTGAAAATTTGTAGGTATGTTCATTATGGGTCACGGATGATGCCGGATGTTTATTTTATCAGAATAGCCATTACTACCGTTACTAACGGCTGTAACGGCACCAAACGGTTTTTCTTCTTTATGGAATATCTTGGCTGATCTTTTGGAGGGGATGACGTTCAGTAACGATGACGCATTAGAAAAATACGTTTTGAGTGACGTCCAATACACTATGACGCATGTTGATTGTGACGTCCCCCCCCCCCCCCCCCCCCCCCAACGCGCATTCAAGATTAACTGGGAGTACGTTCACATGCTTTGCATCTTGTTCTCTCCTCAACCTCACGAACTTTTATGTTCGTTTTTGCTTCCCGTTTGGCGGTGTGTGTGTGTGTGTGTGTGTGTGTGTGTGTGCTTGTGCGTGCGGGTGTTGATTGGTCTGTGTGTCTGTGTATGTGTGTGAGTGTGGTTGGAGGGCCTACTGGTGTGAATAATGTCCTCCATGCGGCAGTTGTTGACCTCTTTTTACCTGATTTTCCCTGGTTTACCTGAATAGGAGTTCACCATCAACGGTATGCCATTTTACTGGATGTGAGGCTTTTATCATTGTACCTTGGGTGAGGGAGAGAGAGAGAGAAAAGACGGTGGTGGGGATGGAAGGGGAGAAGAGGGGAAGGTGTCAAGGGAGAAATGGAAGACATGGGGGGGGGGGGGAGGGGATGGAGGAAGCTGAGGGGGATGAAGACAGTTGGGTATGAGGAAATAAGAACAAGATGAGAGACCAAGAAAAAGAACATTTGACAAAATATATATGTGATTACATATATAAACATCCACAACTGCATCTACGTAGCATGATTCAAACAAAGGTGTGCATTTCCTTCAGTTAAGAGGGGGGGGGGGGGGGGAAGTAGAAAAGGGAAAAGTGGAAGTGGCAATGGGAGATGAGGGTAGGGTAGCGGTGGATTGTAGGGCAGGGCAAGGGGGGGGGGGGGAGGTAAGCGCGTAAATTGTCGAACGAAAAATAAGGGAGAAGGGGGTAAGGGGAGGGGGAGGTGGGACAGGGATAGAGTGAGGTGGAGGGAGATGGAAGGTAAGAAAAAAAAAAGGGGGGGGGGGAGGAACATGGGCAATATGAGTGACATATTTATTCATAGGAAAAAAAAGGTGGGGGGTGAGCGTGTGTGTGGGAGGGAGATGAATGGGGGGTGGGTGGGGGCTAGCCAGAATGGTAATGGCAAGATCTTCACAAACTGCAAGAATCTGATAGAGAGGGAAAGACGGGAGGTGGGTTGAGTAGACCAGAGGAAATGAAGGAGGGCGTTCTGGCGCGCGCGCGGGCGCCCAGGTGCATCCACTCACATGCGGGTACGCTCGCCCGCGCTTGCGCGCTTGCGCGCACGCGCGCACGCACGCACTTATTTACTAGTTGTTTCCGGACCGGTTCTTATTCTGATGAAATACCATTCAAATATAATAATCTTTTCCCTTACAGCCCACCATGCCATCTCCCCTCTCCCACCTCTCTTCAATCCGCGGTCCTCCATTTTCTTTGTTACTTTCTTTAGTGCATAACCCAGTATTTAGGCTCCTTTGGATTTTACATTTGGTTTCGCCTTTTTATGCCTGTCAGTTTACAACTGGGAACAATTTTTATCTTATCGGTGTAACTGTTTATAACAGAAAGAACTATACTGTGAAATGATCTGAAAGTGGCCTTCACTCTCCCCTTCCTTTTCACCCCCTTTTCTTTTTCTGCCAATCTCCCCCTCCCCCTATACCCCCCTCTCCCCTGCCCTCCTCGATACACATTTTTTTTTAAAAACCCTGCAGAAACTATACACTTCTGTTGGCACTCCACCATGCCAACCGCCCCCCCCCCCCCCCTCCACTTCCCCTTTCTTTATACACATTTACTGTTATGCATAGCCAGTCTTGGGGCTCCAGCTGACTTTTGAATACTGGCCCTGCATTCTTAAGCCCCCAGTTTCTCTCCCCTCCCCTCCCCCCTACCCCCCCCCCCCCCCCCCCCCCCCCCCCCCCCCCCCCCCCCTTCTTCCTTTCCTCTCACCATCTAGTCTACTCAAACCCCCCTCCACCGTTTCCCCCTCTCTATCAGGTTCTTGCAGTTTGTGAAGATCTTGCCATTACCATTCTGGCTAGCCCCCCCCCCCCCCCCCCCCCCCCATCTCCCCCACATCCCACCACTCCCCCACTCCCCCCCTTTTTTTTCCTATGAATAATTATGTCATACCTCTGAAAATTTGTCACTCATATTGCCCATGTTGCCCCCCCCCCCCCCCCCCCCCCTTAATTTTTTTTTTTTACCTTCCATCTCCCTCCACCTCACTCTATCCCTGTCCCACCTCCCCCTCCTCTTACCCCCTTCTCCCTTATTTTTCTTTAGACAATTTACACGCTTAAACACCCCCCACAACCACCCCCCCCCCTCCCCCTGCCCTGCCCTACAATCCACCGCTACCCTACCCTCATCTCCCATTGCCACTTCCACTTTTCCCTTTTCTACCCCCCCCCTCCCCCTTTAACTGAAGGAAATGCACACCTTTGTTTGAATCATGCTACATAGATGCAGTTGTGGATGTATATATATAATCACACACACACACACACACACACACACACACACACACACACACACACACACACACACATATATATATATATATATATATATATATATATATATATATATAAGTTTAAAAATGTGATTAAAAAAGAGATTAAAAAAAAACACCAACAAGCTTGTTTCCAGCTCTCTGCTCTCTTCAGGGTGTTCATTTTGGGCACGCTACCGGTTGAGCGTTTTTGGAGTTCTCGCTGGCTCTCTAGTTTTATTTGTGATATATATATATATATATATATATATATATATATATATATATATATATATTGTCAAATGTTTCTTTTTCTAGGTCTCTCATCTTGTTCTCATATTTCCTCATACCCAACTGTCTTCATCCCCTCTCAACTCCACACCCCCCCCCATGTCTTCCATTTCTCCCTTGACACCTTCCCCTCTTCTCTCCTTCATCCCCACCACCGTCTTTTCTCTCTCTCTCCCTCACCCCCCCCCCCTCTCCACTTTCTCCTCCCCCTCTCCACCTTACTCGGTGATATATATGTGTGTGTGTGTGTGTGTGTGTGTGTGTGTGTGTGTGTGTGTGTGTGTGTGTGTGTGCTTGTGCGTGCGGGTGTTGATTGGTCTGTGTGTCTGTGTATGTGTGTGAGTGTGGTTGGAGGGCCTACTGGTGTGAATAATGTCCTCCATGCGGCAGTTGTTGACCTCTTTTTACCTGATTTTCCCTGGTTTACCTGAATAGGAGTTTACCATCAACGGTATGCCATTTTACTGGATGTGAGGCTTTTATCATTGTACCTTGCCCTGATGAAGCTGTTAACAGCGAAAATTTGTTAAAAATACAAGTCTAAGACACGAACCGACTGTTGTGTGTGTGTGTGTGTGTGTGTGTGTGTGTGTGTACAGGTGGTGTAGCGTATATGGACTAGTCCGCACGCAGTGACACCTCCTTGATGAAACTGAAACTGAAACTATTGTGTTTTCGCTTTCTTACAATCTTGTAGTAGTCTGAAATGCACTTTCCTCTTCCTCTGTTTCTATATAAACCTCCTTTACCACAATAGCTCAGCTGCCATTTGGTTTAGTCTAATTGAAACATAAATTGCACGACATCACTTTGGGTTACCAACGTGAACATTACCTAGAGTTACTTTCTTCAAGGAAGTGTTACACATCTGCTGTGTAGCTCTCTTTGCTGGTTGATTCCAGCACAAAGGGATTCGTTTGTTATCTGTAGGATGGGCAGTTAGAACAGAGAAAAGACTGCTCGATGGTGCTGAAGAAACAACGAGGCTGTCCAAAAACGCATGCCTCATAGTTAGTTGAATTTAATCGTTGGAACCATATCGACAATTGCGGGGTCGTATGACTGTGTACTTTATATGGAAGTACAGCTTGGTTGAAATCTAGTTGTGGTAGCTGTATCACTATGGTGAATTTAGCTCTTGTTTTTTCTAAGATGGATAAGGAAGAATACGGCAGAATTGTTTTTGCAGCTCTTTTGTTCATTGACTTTTTTTTATCTTTACTGCTCAGTCCCAGGTTACATATGCATAGTCGATGTGAGAGAGACAGTGAGCCTGGAAAAACATTTTTAGCGGCTGTCGATGAAAGGCTTAAGTTGTTTGGGCATGAAGAGACGGCAAGCCAGCTTGCTAACAACAGACTGATGTGAGACTGTCCCTTCAGTTCCTCAACAGATTGATGTGAGACTGTCCCTTCAGTTCCTCAACAGATTGATGTGAGACTGTCCCTTCAGTTCCTCTCAAGAGATTGATGTGAGACTGTCCCTTCAGTTCCTCAACAGACTGATGTGAGACTGTCCCTTCAGTTCCTCATTCACTATTACGCCCATGACTCGGTGCTGACGCCTTTGTTCTATGGTGTTGCCATCTATAGTCAGGCTGAGGCTTAAAGTGTCTGTTTGGTGCTTCTGTCCAAAATGATTGCCATGCTTTTCGTCTTTTTAGGATGAATTATCATGGAACTGTAATTACACCACTCCCAGACATCATTTAATCCTTGCTGCTGTAGCGCGTTTTGGACTGCCAGTAGGTCCACTGCGCTGGAATGAAGGGAAGTCTCAAAGGGAACTCTCATCAGCAAAAAAGGTCGCACACAGCACTTGGATGTGCAATTGATAATTGGAGATAAACAAACAGAATAGAGATAGTCCCGAGACAGAACCTTAGGGCACTCCAGATTTGCCATCTTTGAAGATGAGAACTGCTATCGCTAAATACAAATTGTGTTCTGTTGATAAGATAGGATTCAAAGAAGTATATTGTACTCAGGTCTCGGAGACATAAAGATAATTATGGACGTCCACTTTTGTGTTCGACAAGAACAAGCCTTTCGAAATAAAAAAAAAAAGACAGCACCCGTTATATTACTTTGGTTCATTGTGGACAACCATGTATCACAGAAACGGACCAAGGCAGTTTGACAAGAATGCTGATGGCGGAAACCCGACTGATGGGGTGGAGAAGGGACACTGGACACTTTGACACATTGATATTTTATTGCCATCACCAACGAGGTTTTCTGACAAGGGGGGAGGGGGTAACAGATCAGTAACATTTCCCTCTTCCTATCCTGCAAACAAATAGTACACATTCTTTCCTAGTGTGTATCAAATCAAAGTTTAACGCAAACAAATAAATTCGTAATATTTCCTTATCTCCTCACGCACAGGAGTAATGTAGTCAGGTTTAAAAAAAACAATAAAAAACTGACTCAACCGTCGACTCAATCAAATGATGACATTGTCTCTTACGGATCTCTTCCATATGTGATGAATGATGTTATTCGTTCATATATCCCTTCATCAAATCATCTGATGATAACACGACAGCGACATTTTGTCTTTTCGCTATATCTAACTGGAAAAATGAACAATTTGTCCGCACTTCATTGTAAGCAGTACAGTGGAACAGAAAGTGTTTTTCGTCGTCAATAATGTGTCTACATGCAGGACAAGGAGATTATGTGGATGTTTAACATTCACACCATCTTTTGTTTGCATTAAAATCTAAAGTTCTCAACCTAAATCTTGCATAATTTATTCCGTGTCATTTATCTGTTATGACATTGAGAAACATATGAGAATGAGACACATTTTAAATGAGAAATAGCAGCGATATTTTTCTTTCTTATATTCATATCTGAGTGCCAAGTCTGTTTAAAAGAACAAATAAGCCTGTCTTTAAATCCCGCGATGAACTGTTGCTCATTTCCTACTTCCTGGGTCACCCACACTATTCCAAAAAACCTGTTCTGAAATTTCTTTACTTTATGAGCCCGGTTTACTTTACCCTTTCCCATTTCTGAAAGCATCAAATGCTCAGACGGGACCCGGGTAGCTTCACGATCTTCAACAGTGCTTAATACATTTCACAAATGTGCTTACATACAAAGGGTATCTGCCCATCTCTCCATGTAAAACGGTGTTGGATGAATGAATAGGTACTTGAATGAAACGCTTCATAGTATACGTATGCACGTTTTCCGTCTGCAAATTCTCATGTAAACCCCAAATTTCAGCTGCATATGTAAGAAGAGGTTTTATCTGTGTATCAAACATTTTCCCAAATATACCACAGTCTGTACAATTCAGTTTTCTCAGGGATTTCAAAATTTCAATAGTACCTTTTTTCCCTTTTCTTAGAGATTCTTCTCATGCGTAACGGAAAGTTGATTTTGTTGAAAATGTCATTCCAGGTTATTCATATGGATTAACTACTTGAACATCGTCGGGTGCAGAGAGAGAGAGAGAGAGAGAGAGAGAGAGAGAGAGAGAGAGAGAGACTCAACACTCAAGATGAGAGATTCATATTAGACTCAACACTCAAGAAGTTTTTATTAATAGGCCTCAGCCCATCATGAAGGGTAATGTGAACATGTAACTGCGTGAAGATATATAACAGATTCAAAATACAAGCTACTTATGATATGAATGTATTCATGTACCTTCCAAGAAGTCACAAAGCCTCTCATTTCAAATATTTTATACAATACAAAGAAAAATTTAGAAAGAGTGGGGGTTAGTTGCCGCCAAGGACATTGACAAACAAAGTACAGGACAAGACACATTGTTTGTCAATGTCCTTGGCGGCAACTAACCCCCACTCTTTCTAAATTTTGCTTCGTTCTCCGCCATCAGTCGCTCCATTTTGAAACAATACAAAGAAAGATTATGCGCGTCTTCAGTTTAATTGATGCCATTAACAAACTCAGTTTAAAGAGAGAGAGAGAGAGAGAGAGAGAGAGAGAGAGAGAGAGAGAGAGAGAGAGAGAGACTGAGAGAGTCACGTGATTACTTTTATCCTAAGGATAAAATCATCCTCAAATTCCCCGTGTGTCATCAAGCACGTGAGCATTAGCTTCCAGCCACTTCAATAATGTTGCTTCTTTAGCTTTTCTTCGTCTTTCTGCCCATGTATTTAACGTATACATGAAAGGATTGATGGCAGAGTTTAAAGGGAGTATGAAGATGGCTAGAGCAACATTCACTTCTCCAGGAATGGGAAAGTCGGTCAGTGCCAGCATCCCACACAGTCCAATGGGGAACCAGCACATGAAATCTGTCACAGCAATACTGATCAGCCGCCGGGCTATCGTCATGTCCTGTGACAATTTGGTTGTGTTCATTTTCAAAGCATTGCTTTGTACTGACCAAAAGATAATGGTCTGACCGGAAGAAATGAGCAAGAATAGGCAGAAATTAAAGATGACCAATACACCGACACAATACAACCTTCCTTTGAACTCCTGTCTTGTAACTGGAAGTGGGATGCAGATACCAGTCTGGCTGTAAAACTCCCAGTGCTTCGTCACTGGAAATAAAGGCAAGGCTGCCATAAGCCAGCCAGCCAACCAGCAAAGCAGACAAGCCACCAAAGCTGACTTTCTCTCAAATCGCAGGCTGCTGAACGGAAAACGAAGAACAATAAAGCGATCTAGAGTGATCAGGCAAATGATGAGAGCTGACACTTCATTGGACAGAAGAGACAAAAAGCCAGCCACGCGCGACAAGTCATACTGTTCTTCCAAGTGCCATCGCAATGAAGATACTGACCTCGCAACCTTTCATCAGCAGCTCCGATAATGGTAATATAGAGACCCATCAGGAAGTCAGCCGTACTGAGGGTGATGACGAAAACAATAAACCCACGCACAGAGGTCGTGCGTCTTCCAAACAATCGTGCACAAAAGCAGAACATGTTACCAGACAGGGACAGGCAGGCGATTAGCCAGAGAAACATACGGTACGTCCATGATCGAAGTAAGTCTTCACATGATGACACCTCGTCTTTGGGCGCAAAGCAAAATCTGCTATCGAAGTCCCGAGGTAGAATCTCACTGCAACACAGTTTATAGTTCCCTGTGTATATGGAAAAGGAATGCCACAGGTGCGTGAAAATGTCATGAGGAAACGTCTTCACCGGGCTGCCTTCCATGTACATACCTTTCAGACGCCGCATGGGTGGAAAACTGTTTAGGAATGAGTGAATGGCAGTGCCAGTCAAATTCAGATACTGTATGTGATGGAAGGGTGAGAAGACTTGAGGATCAAGCAGGGTGAGTGTAGTATGTGACAGGTCTAAGGTGGTGAGTCTCTCCTGCATGACAGCAGAGGTCTGGTCCATCAAGAGTGAGGCCAGAGGATTTCAGACAGCGACAATACTTCTAGATTTGGCAGATCAAGGAAAGGGGCCAAGCTGACTTGTGTCAGTTTGTTTCGATTGAGGTTAAGGAACTTTAAATTCGGTAACGTCATGTTAGGTATATGGCTTATAGAACAGCAGACAAGGAGGACGTAAATAAGATAGGTGTTGTGGCTGATATCAGAGAGTGTCATGCCAGAACCTGTGGCATCCAGGAAGCGAAGCTCAGGAAAGAGTGCTGCAACGAAAGGCTGACCACACTGAAATGTGTGACCTTGACACTGGCAACTTGAAGGACAGGTCATTTCACAAAGCAGTTCATCATCATGCAAAGGACAGTGTGACCAGCCATCACACAAATGTCACTGTGCAAACACATCTCGGAAGTTCTGCATCGAAAATAAACCAGGACATGTCATGTCCTCACATCCCTCTTCGTCCTGATGGTCAATACAGTCGTACATTTCATTACATCGTGTGAAGACAGGCAGGCAGTCATTGAACTCACCAGGACAACGATAGTGGCTGTCAGGACAAGACTCATTAGGATTCATGACAAATGACTCGGCCTTTAAATTGGCAACAAAAAAGATAAGAACTGGGGATGGGTTATTACCAATTGTCACAATGACCGATGTGACTGTCTCTTTTGTACAATCTGCTTCGTCTGATTCATCCCAGCAGTCAAATCGTTGGTCACACACCCCGTCATATGACACACACTGACCACTGTTACACCTAAATGTGAACACACAAGGAGAATGCTCACAGAAAGCCTCATCAGTGTCATCCTGACACTCTGTCACCAAGTTACACACCAGGATGTATGATAGCCTGAGACGCGGGTCGCTGCAGGCAAACAAAGGAATCGAAGTAACATGGCGATCTGATGAATCAGCCTTTCTGTCTACGCTAGACGAGCGGTGAAGAAACACGCATGATGTATCAGTTTGACAAAACTCTTGATACAAACTAGAATCGCAGAGGAAAAACGTGTAAGTCATATGACCATCAGGGCACGTGGCCATAAACTGGTGTCTCACTGGAGTGCGAGTCAGGGAAATCATCTCTGAGGGGTAAGACCTCCCCTCACATTTTACTGTCTTTGAACATAGATCCACATATCTCGCCAACATGTTTCACACCAAGCTCCGATTTCTTCCAAAGTGGACAACCCTCCGGCCGGAGTGCCACATACAAAGAGGGGTTCAGAGTATGATAAAAAGAACTGTTCTGTCCTCACTGATGACACAAAACCGGTACATGGAGCGCAGTGGCGTTTTGGAAATGGAAATGTTAAAGGAGTAGAGAGTGCAACGTTTGGACATGGTCTGGAGCTGACCGTTTGAAAGGTCTATTCCACTCAGTGGTGCAGGCAGGATACGTCAGTGTGCCCCCAAGTGAAACGCAGTAGTCAGTAGTTGTTCTGTTGTTGTCTGTCTTGTCACTATCGTAGATATATTTGTCAACGGATTTAAAAAACGTGACGCTACCCCGACATGACCGTTTCAGTGTGTAAACTTGATCAAGGTTGAGAGTACACCAGTCTGCTTTTACTTTACAATGTCAGATTTTCAGCATGCCCGCGTGCGCGCACGCACACACGCACACACACACACACACACACACACACACACACACACACACACACACACACACACGTAGCTTCTTGGAATATGTCATCATTTTCAACCCTGTTTTTTTTCCCACCTCTTCCCATCTTCCTCCTCTCCCATGCACTACATGTTACAAAAAAACCTCGCTAAAGATCTGATAACTTTTATTGCACCTATCACAATTGATTGTTTTCAGTTAGTTTTATTGATTCTTGCATACAATCAGTGGGAAGTTCGTAGCCTGTCTATACTTAGGTGATAAAGCAAAATAGTTTTCCACAAAGTAAGTGGTGATTATGCAGTACTGTGGCACAAGCACCGAAAATCAACAAAACAAAACAAAAAACAAACAAAACAAAAAAAAAATAAATAAAAAAAGAAAAAGAAAAAAGCCCAAAATATCATTTTCTCCAAAGATTTTTATGACTTTTATCATCCACAGTTAGAAGTAACAATACATATTCAGGAAATTCGGATATCTGCAAGGGAGGTAATCTGTGCCAGAGTTTGCGTTTAGCTAAGGTGACCCTGCCGTTTCCATGGGACAAATGACACTTGTGAGTACACTGTCAGAACAGTCTGGCCATCAGTCAGCTTACCAGTTCAATCAGAGAGAAAATATCAACACCTGGGTGTGAAAGAGTGCGTCTGTAATGCAGACAGTCAATATCTCAATAGACATCCTGGCAAGCACTTCAAATAGAAACAAGATGGCTCACTAGTTCTATTCTCTTGGCGCATAACTGCATGCACGCGCGCGCGCGCGCGCGCACACACACACACACACACACACACACACACACACACGCAGACAAACATACACACGCGCACACGCGTGCACGCACGCACGCACGTGCGCGATTGCACACACACACACACACACACACACACACACACACACACACACACACACATACGCACACACACACGCGCGCGCGCGCACGCACACACATACACACACATACACACACACACTTAGAGAGAGAGAGAGAGAGAGAGAGAGAGAGAGAGAGAGAGAGAGAGAGAGACGCTTCAGATACGTTTTAATTGACAATGGCCTACATAGCCTTTATGTCAAGGGGGTACACATTAAATTTGCAGCGCCGAAAAACAAGTTTATAATGCAAAGAAACACAGATTGTAATGGATTACGTGCATGTTAATGATGAGGCTCGAAGCCATGTAGAAGAAATAGAAAATAATGACGTGCTTTTTCGTCACTCAAAATGAATATGTAGCTGTTGGTTTTTTTGTTTTTTGTTGTTTTTTTTTTTTTAAAGTAAGTAACAGCATGATCATAAACACAAGTGCCTCACCCAGGCACACATATTCGCTGTTATAAAACTTTCTGGCGCTGTCACATCTATCATCACCATCCGCTTCGTCATTAGCTATAGTAGTGAAGAAAACTAAATCACTTCTTAATAGGGTCATCAGGCTTGCGAAATACATGAAAAACAGACAGCTCAAACATTAGACGTTCTTACCGAGCAATTGAGGGAAAAAACCAGAGCCCTGAAAGCAATGGCAGAAGCAGCAGAGAGGTGTTCAAGCTGGATCTGGTCAAGGAGGAACAAAAGTGAACTTCATAAGGCTTAACTTTCCTACAAATATCAGGTGTCCCAGTGGCTCAATGGTTAGTGCGCGAGTCATTAAGTGGAAATGAGCATGTCCAGAAGGTCATGGGTTCGAATCCCAGCCATGGCTCGTCCCAAGATGGCAAAAAAGGGCCAGCAGAGGGACATCCGGAGTCATGAACCGGGTGTGGCCCAACCTCCCTAGAGTGTCAGAAGATAAGGGCCGAAACACTTGCTTGAAGGGGGCTTCTCTTCTGAGGACTCTCTGCTGCCAGGCTCTCCACGAGTTTC
This sequence comes from Conus betulinus, assembly GCA_016801955.1. NCBI lineage: Eukaryota > Metazoa > Mollusca > Gastropoda > Neogastropoda > Conidae > Conus > Conus betulinus. The sequence continues at coordinate 221,939 of JADBJO010003710.1, forward strand.
TTTCTACTCCCAACATTGGATGCCTCTGCAACATACTTAGCCAGTAGAGGTATCCCATTATTGTAAGAGAACAACAAACCATATGGATGATTTTCTCTCGCAATAATATTGAAAGTTGAGACTTCTGTCTATATCGTTGTAAGCTGTACAATAGAATATAAAGTAATCTTCATTTTTTTTTTCTCACGCCATCTGTACACATTACACACAAATCGTCTGCAATGCCTTCGGGATCAAACCATCTTTGTTTGCATTTAGTCCAAGTGTCCTACTTCTAAATATAGCAAGCATATCCCTGTGCCATTTATTGACATCTACAGTCAGAAAATTTTCAGGTTCTAAGATACTTTTAAATGGGTAGAACCAGGAATACCGTCTCATGACATGTTATAAACAAAATTGGCATTCCAGAGAGAGAGAGAGAGAGAGAGAGAGAGAGAGAGAGAGAGAGAGAGAGAGAGAGAGAGAGAGAGAACAGAACAGAACAGAACAGAACAGAATTTCATTCAGTAAGGCCAAGTCCCATTTGAAGGGGTGTGAAACATTAATGATCAATATAACAAGACAAATTTACATGATAGTGTCAATTTATCATCTGCTTTAAATGTAAATCAGACCACGGTTACGTTTCACCAATTTACAGAGGAAACAGAGAAAATCAAAGAACAACATTACACTAATTTGTGCACGATATCGTGTATTGAAATTGCCTTCAAGGGACAAGCAAATTTCTCTTCTCTTGAAGGCTTAATAAAGATATATAGCAAAGTTTCTCACGATCTGTTCGTTTCGTGATCCTAGAAGTAAAGTTAATCTGAAGTCACTGGGACTGTTATATATATTTGAATTGATTAAACTGTGTCTCAAATCACGAAACACAGGGTAACAAAAAACAAAGTGAATATCATCATCAGTAGCAGATTTGCACAACGGACACTTTGTTCCACGTTCATCATTTCTTTTATATCTTGAACTATGCACTGACAAATCGGACATGCCAAATCTAAATCTTGTTGTTGAATATATTGAACAAATCTGTTCAAACCTAGAAGTAAGTATGGTTCAAGATCATGTGATGCCTTAGATTTCCTGTAGTCTATGAATCTATCGCTATTATACATATGATAATTCCAAGTCTGCCACCTGCAGCCAACCGGTCTTTGTTTAAACATCTTTATAAAATAATTTATGCACCCTACACCTTGATATTCCCATGCATAGGAGAAGCCATAACTATTTTAAAACATCACACACTCTTGAAGTCCAATAGATTTTTTTTTTTTTTTTTTGTGGCATCAATTATCGGATCAATGGAGCACCTAAGGCGGTGATTTTTTTTTTTCTCCTAAGGCCGAAATCCACTTCTTCATTTTTTGGTGCTCCACACTGTCCTCTTCATCTGCAAAAAAACAAAAACAAAAACAAAAACAAAAACAAAAAACCCCCAAACACAACAACAACAACAACAACAACAAAACATAATTTCCAGTACTAACTTTTTTCCTTCAACAAATCCCTTACACACCATGTATAGTCTGTATGTTCTCTTACAAATGGACATAGTCTTGCTGATTTTTAGTGTTTTAGCGTTTGACACAAAATGTCTGGGTTTGTTAGTGTTCTAATGTGTGGTGTACTGGCACTCTCACACTGATAATGTGCTGCTTATGCAAACAGAACAACATGAATGAACAAAAGGCTTAATACTTAATTAATTTTCTTTTCTTTCAAGTTTTCCCAAAGAGAGAGAGAGAGAGAGAGAGAGAGAGAGAGAGAGAGAGAGAGAGAGAGAGAGAGAGAGAGAGAGAGAGGGCGAGACAGACAGAGGCGGCGTCATAGAGTTGTAGATAGACATTGTTACAAATCGTCCCACCACTGGCTAGTCCCCAACAAGGCCAACCTTATAGCGAAACGAAAGGGTCCACAAGGAAGGCATGAGGAAAGCCAAGAAGCGTGACAATAGGCATGAGAGGTTGCTTTGTTAGTGGGTTTTTTTCCTCCCTCCCCCCCCCCCCCCCCCCCCTGATCATTTTGTTACAACTAATTCTTTAAGCTAAAATAATCGGCTATCATAACGAATGAATAGCATACCAATGGTATAGAAAGAAGAAAAAGAAACCCGAGGGTGCTGGGGAGGACCCAGAGAAGCACTGACTTCACCTGCCTTTAGAGCAGTCCTGTACCACCCTTGGAGGCCTGCGCTGTGTGTTGACGATGGGTACAGGCACGCGCAGGACGTTCCATTAAGATATCAAGGGACATAACTGCTCCAGAACAGAGGTAAATCAGACTACAGGATGCAACTCATAACAGCCTTAAAGTAGCGTCCCCATGGGTGTACCAGCCCGTATTTCATGACTGCAGAGCCACCGGCGAAAAACACCACCCTCCAGCTGTCGAGCACACCCCACAGACCCAACCACCCTGCCCACGGACAGATGAAGACAGTGCCGGCCACTCCAGACACAGCCAATTTCACCATACGGTCTTATGTGCCCTCAAGAGAGAATCCAAAGTTCTAGTCTTTCCCACTGTCAACAGGACTTTCCCTGTGGTCAGTGGGTCTTTCCTCACCGTCACTGGACCTTTCTCCAGGGTCAGCCTAGTTAAGGCAAAGAAGAAAAAAAAACACCTTTAAGCTAAAATAATCGGCTATCATAACGAATGAATAGCATACCAATGGTATAAAATATTGTGTGTGTGTATATGCGCCTACGCATGTGTTCAGCAGTTTAGGTTTGTGACTGAGCAACTGAGACAAACAGACAAACAGACAGAGGGACAGACAGACAGACAGACAGACGGACAGACGGACAGAGAACATAATGCTACTCTGGGGCAAGTCGTTGGGGTCACGAGGCGCGATATTTCATTTGGCATTCAAATGTAAGTATATGGGAGACAGAGGGCTACTCGAGAGAGAGAGAGAGAGAGAGAGAGAGAGAGAGAGAGAGACAGAGACAGAGACAGAGACAGAGAGACAGAGAGAGATGAGGGAGGGCGAGAGAGAGCGACAAAGAGAGGAGTGGGGGAGGGAGCAAGGGAGGGGGAGGGAGGGAGAGCTGTGGAATTCTTTAACTGTTCTTCTATTACATTATCATGCACGATCAAAGCACCAACATTCGATGTACTTGTAACTTGCACATTTATGTGCGTATATGTACATGAATTTTCTTTCTAATTGTCTGACCAAAATTTTTTTTCTGTATTATTTCCATCATACAGGCTATTCACGATTTCCTGAGTCCGTGTCATCCATATGAGCATTTATTGTTACTGTGTAAACACACTCAATTATTTTCTCATACGCATTTGTTGATAAAGAAATCATTTGAAGCGATGGTAAGGATTTTGTTTATTTCGCAATACTAATGCACATTTTACCCATAAGAATAACATGATTTATCACGTCTATTTTCTGTAGGTTTACCACGTCTCGTTGAATTCCAAATAGAACATCAGTTTCACTTAAGTTAACACCAACCCCAGTCCTGCTTCGTATCAAAGTTTCAATACGTTTCCAAAATGTTTCCAAAACTGAGGAGCAATGATAAAAGAAATGTTCTACAAAATCTATTTCGTCTACACAATAATCATATTTGTTTGTATCCGTAACTTTCATCTTTTGCAAAATAATATTGGTTGGATATATACTATGATTAATTTTCCATTGCAACTCGCATAGACAAATTTCTTTAGTTGCTTTTCTGGGCATCTCCCATACAGTTTCGTTAAAGAAAAAATTAAATTTCCTTCACCAGAAATCACACACATGTGGCTCTGACATTGAGTCTTCATATTTGGTGCTCAGATTTTTTCTATTTCTTTTAGTTTTGAATTAAAAATGCTTGCCTAACAAAAGATGGCAATTGATTCTTCTCAGGCAGTGAAACACTTTCTATCCAGTTAATCCATGATTTACGGAGAGAGAGAGAGAGAGAGAGAGAGAGAGAGAGAGAGAGAGAGAGAGAGAGAGAGAGAGAGATTTAGGGATCGCGTTGTAGAGGGATTTATATTCTAGAGTTGTGTTTGCTTTAGATTGATCCAGAGAACATGCAATTTCATTAATATTTAGTAGTCGATGCTCATTTCTGTGAATTATGTCTGTCATATGTTCAATACCATTTTCAACCCATTTTTGGAAATACAACACACTTTCTTTGTATTTTATCAGATTGTTGTGAAATAACATTTGGCTTTGAAGATTCGTGCGATGTATTTCCTCTATATGTGTTACATGTTTATTATCCAGGAAAGTTGTCATAACTTCTTTCCAGAAATCATTTTGAAGATCAGACAATTGCATTTACTTTGCTGTACAGTTAACTGTGAAGATTTTCTTACCATTTTTAAGTTGAGTCAGATGCCATGTTGGTATCAAACTCCAATTTTCGTTTGGTGATTGAAATGATTTGCCAGCCCGGCGCCCATTGTAAGTACATACATTTTTGGTATTCTTTTACATTGACCATGTTTAGTCCACCTTTACTGTAACTAGTTTCCATTGTTGTTCTTTTTACCTTTTCAAATGCGCTTCGATTACTGTATTTCCTTTGCCATAAGAATTTGTATATCAATGTATTTAACTTGTTCAACACACATTTCCAGTGCGCCTATAGACTGCATAATAAATACTACCTGCGAAAGTATGAAAGTTTTTATGACAACAATTTTACCATGAATGCTTATATCCCTCTTGCTCCAGTTTCTTATTAGTTCTTGTATTTTGTTGATTCTATCTTGCCAGTTTTCTTCAACATGCCTAGCCATTTTGTCTGTTTGGAAATATATAATCATAATTTTAATTTTATCGAGAAGTTGAGAATGGAAGATTTTGTTCATCAATCTGCTTACCTAATTTCAGTGCGTTTCGTCTTTTTTAAGTTCAATTTTAACCCAGAAATCATTCCAAACGAACTCAGAATATTACAAGAAGTGTTCATGTCTTGCTTGTTCTTTAGGAACAATGTCGTGTCATCTGCATACTGTTTAATTTTCAAATACACATTTCTTTGTCTGTCAGTAGATGGCATTTTGATTCCTTCTATTGAACTGTTTCTCACCTTGATGGCCAATATTTCCACCACGAGAATGAATGCAAGGGGAGAAAAGGGACATCCTTGTCTTATTCCACATCTGACATCAAAAGGTTCAGAGAGCCATCCGCAAATGTCAAATGCATGTAACATATTCTTTACAAATCAAGTCAAACGCCTTGGAATAGTCTAAGGTCAACAAATAACCTGCTTTTACCAGTTTTATTCAGTTAGTTCATGACATCATCAATGGATCTTATAACTGTTGCAATATTTCTTCCCTTAATGTATCCTACTCGGTCTTCGTTAACAAGAGTGTTTACAACTTTACCCAATTTATTTATGCCCAATTGAGTTTTCCTCTATTGGCCAAACTCAGCAACATTTTAGATGGTAGTCTATGTTCCTCCATTCAAGTCAATCTCAACGAGTGTCTTACACGAGAAACCCTAGAATTAATCGTTAACGGGAATCGATTCAGTTCACCATACACAAGGTCGTTTGATGTTTTAATACCAATCTGCTAGATATTTCTTTAATAAAAACAAATGAACACTTTCAATAACAGATGAAGCATCTTCTAAACTCCAAATCTCAGCACCATGTAGAAGAATGGTTGAATCTGAGAATTAAAGTTTCAAGAACTATCTTAAGGAGTTTACTATTTAGTTGATACGACTTGCAAATAATGCTAATGGCACCTTGTTTCCCTTACATGCCAAATCTTGGCATGCATGCTCAAAACTCAGTTTGGCAGAAAATAGTATGCCTAAATTTCGGTAAGAATTTACTACGTTCATCCCTATATTGCTGTAAAACCATCTCTCAGTACTTGCTAGAAACCACCTTTCCTGAAGATTACTATGCTAGACTTTTCCAGATTGACTTTCAGCTGTAACTGGCATGCAGCTTTATAAAGAGTATTTAAATGTGTTTGTAAGCTATCCAGTTTCCGACAATAAAATCATGTCATCAGCAAACAAAAGAATAAACAGTTCAGTGAAATCAACGTTCAGGCTAACACCATGTCTACCTCTGTCAATAATTTCGAAAGTGAGTTCATTTACAAACAAAGAAAATAGAAGAGGACTACAGACATCACCATGTTTCACACCGTTAGTGCAATATGTAATTAGCCTGTAAACTGTGTAAAATAACGATCTCGAGCTTTAACAATTTCGTACATACTTCTCATACATCTGTAATTTTACCTTTATTTCCATTTTTTATCAAATAGGCCACAGTATTGTTCTTGAAATAGTGTCAAACGCTTTCTCGAAATCGGTAAATGCAACATATAATTTGCTACTGCAGGAAAATTTTTTGTTTGATTGCTAATAATCTGAACATGTGATCTATTGTAGAATAATTTTGTTTGAACCCTGCTTGAAATTCACGTGTAATATTGTTCTGATCGACCCATTCAGTTAATCTTAAATTCATTTATAGAGCTATACATTTTGCTACTTATGTATGATAGAGAAATTCCTCTGTAATTGTTTGGATCATTTATATTGCCTTCCTTAAACAATGGGACAATAATAGATTCTTTCCACAGATCAGGGTATTGACCTGTATCAAATAATACATTGAAATATTTTACTAAAAAATCAATGATATCATTTCCTGCATTTTTAAATATCTCTCCAATAATACCATCTGGTCATGCTGCTTTTTTTACTTTTCAGTTTTCACACTGAGAGTAAGACTTTTTCCTTTGTAATAGGCCGGTTCAAACAGTTAGCACTATCTTCATCATTCTCATGTTCATCAGTTCTAACCCCTTGACTGTAGTCGGTTCCGTTATTGCTATCAGATGGGCTACCTGAAATATCAGTAGCACCTGCTAAAATATTTCTATTACTATCAGCATCATGATTTTTCTAAAATTCCTTTAAAATGTTGAAACCATTGTTGAACAGAGATTTTGTTGGATCGAAACTTATTCTTTTTTGGAAACTCTGCTCATTTTAAGACAAAATTCTATCTGGTCATCAACGAACATGATCAATTGCTCAAGTGCGGATTTTTTGTATTCCTTTTTCTTTCTTTGTAACAATTTCTTGTATTTTCTTCTAGCTTTGCAAAAGGCTGCATTGTTCTCTTTCTCAGTTTGAGACAATTCCGTTTTTTTCTAGGCAACTTTCTACAAGTTCTCAAAAGGTTTCTCACATTACGCTTAAACGTGTTGCATTCATCGTCATACCACTGCTCCGATCTTTTCTGATGTGTATAAATGTTCTTTTCCACACAACCTGCTTGTTCTCGTATACATTTATTAAATGAATCTAGCGTCCGATTTATGTCGACATTCATCAAGCAACTAGCGTGGTTCAATTTCTCTTTTGTCTGTCCGGAACGCATGCAGTCATGGAACTATTGTGCTAAATCCTCATTCCAAACCATTTTTTAAAATAAATGGTGGTATATTGCTGCATTCGCTGTTATAGTTTATAATATCATTCTTTGCATCAAGATAAAATTCCAGTGGTGTTGATGGTCAGAATCAATCATATCTGAGACGTGTAGACGGCAACAATTTCTTATTGTATCAAGCAGGTCTTCGGAAACTATAAAAATAGTCATTTACACTGCCTCCTGTTTCTGACATGTATGTGTAGTGACCAGTATGGTCACATTACATACCCCATTCATTATAAACAGCCCAAAAGCAATGCAGAATTTCAAAATCATTCTTCCATACACATTCAGCACTAAATCTTTTGAATGTCTTGTGAGATAATTTTCATCATTTTCATCACCGAGACTAAACCTACTAAACTCATCACCACTGAAGGGGAAAATGTCTGCTGTTCTGCCATTCAAATCTCCACACAATGGGATATCAACATTTTATATGATGATATTTTGTCCATTAAAACATCTTCGAGAGAGCTGATTCCATCTTCAACGTCAACTGCTGCATACCACACACACACACACACACACACACACACACACACACACACACACACAGAGAGAGAGAGAGAGAGAGAGAGAGAGAGAGAGAGAGAAGAGAGAGAGAGAGAGAGAGAGAGAGAGAGAGAGAGAGAGAGAGAGTGGGGGAGGGAGGCAATATAATATGCGAGCGGTGTAATCAAACACGAGAACCGACGTTCCATCTACTATGTCTGTAACGTATTTGATGTATCTAACATGTCCCTGCCTGCGAAGTGATTTATTATTTTTTTTTTAACCTTTCTTTTGTGAGTAGTCTGTCACCTTACTTATTGTCTTACACTCTGGACTCATAACAGCCATGTCATTCACTCACTCAAAGTATGGGTATGACTTCAAAGACAAATACCCGTGTCATGACTTTTCTTTTAGAAATGCTGTGACTTTGTCAAGTTTCACCTATTCCTCTGTTCTCTTCTTTTCTCGTATTGTTCAGTAGTCTTGTCTCTAGACATAGAAAGATAAACTATAGAAAGAAAATACTGGAGGTCAGACATTTTTTATTTTGATTTGAAAGTTAACCTGGTAATTTACGTTTAAAAGTAATTGCTACGATAAAAAATAATCAACATTCAGTTTTTCAACACTTCCGAAGGCTGAACGCTGAACGAAGGTCAGTGATAATTAGTTATGGTTCTCATCTGTCGTTGGAATGTTCCGAACAAAAAAAGGACAGCTCTGGTAACAAGTTCAAAGTCTTTCATTACGGTAGAAGATTAACAGATTAATGCTTAGTGTACCTCGCGAACAAGAACAAGAGTGAGAGTGTGTCCTTTTTCCAACACTTTCATTTTCAATTTCAGTTCTCTCTCTCTCTCTCTCTCTCTCTCTCTCTCTCTCTCTCTAACCTTTCAAATAAGTTTCGTCGCACTTTATTTCCACCTGACCATTTTTCTCACTGTGCAGCCAGGCGTGACTACAAGAATCTTTTGAAACACAAACGTAAACAGTTTAACAACAGTATTTAGTGGAACAGTTGGTTTCTTCTGTGAATGACTAAAGGGAATTTGGAACTTAATGCGTAAAATCAACAATAAAAAAAACCCCGTCTAATAACATAGGTTTGGAAGACTGGTGTCAACATTTTTAGAAACTGCTTGAAAAAGACGTTGACACAGATGATGTTTACGGATGAGGAAGGCAGTGGTGGTGGAAATGATCACTATGATACCAGTGATGATAGTAATTCCGGTGACGATTATTTCAATCGTCCAGCTTCAAGGGATGAACTTATGATGACCTAACACCCCCCCCCCCCCCCCCTGAAAAGTCACAAAGCTAGAGGCCGTGATAAAATGTACCTGGTGAAATGGTGAAAAATGCATGTGAGTCCAGTTTGATGTTGGATTTTGTTACAAAGTACTTCAATACTCTATTTGACAGGGGTGTTTTTCCTGTTCTGTGGACAGAAACAATAGTTCTTCCTTTATGTAAAAAAGTATGTTGATGATCCTAATAAATATAGATGAATTTCTTTGTGATATGCCTGTAGTAAATTGTACAGTACTGTTATCAATGGAAGACTTTAGGAGCGGGTAGAGGAAAAGAACCTCACGTGTGAATGCTAAGCTGGATTTAAAAGAAAATACTCCACGATAGACCACATGTTCACTTTAATGGCATTTGTGCAAAAACAATTTTGTTTGCATCGTAAATTGTATGTTGTTTTTATTGATTTTTGAAAAAAAAAAAAAAAAAAGCCTTGGACTCTGTTAACAGGAGTATATTATGGCGAATTTTGTTTAAAAATGTGATAAGAAGTAAATTGTGTCAATGTGTCATGAGCATGTACGACTCTGTAAAAGCTACAGTAAGAAAGCGGCGGTTATCTGACTGATTATATAACCTGTACAACTGGAGTTAAACAAGGGAATGTTTTGTAGTCCCATTTTGTTTTCTTTGTTCATTAATGAATTAACGAAAGACGTGACTAGTTCTGGACGACATGGTGCAAAATTCATAAATGATTTTTTTTTTTTTAGATTTTCATTCTTCTTTTAGCTGACAATGTTGCATTGATGTTTAAAACGATATTTGGTTTACAAACCCAGTTGAACAGTTTAGAAACAGCATCCGCTTTACTTCGACTTCGATTAAACATAAACATGAACACAAGTAATATTATTGTGTTCAGAAGGGTGAATATCTTGCAGCCAGAGAAAGGTGGGTAAAATAATGGAACTGGTATGCCCGTTGTGAATGCTTACAAATACCTTGGCATATATTTTTCTACACGCTTAAGCTTTACCTTCGCTTGTAAAGATCTTGCAAGTGGAGCTAAATACGCATTATTGTGTATACTGAAGAAA
>JADBJO010003711.1:0-22500 GCA_016801955.1 Conus betulinus
GCAGGCAGTTCCGTAACATCAAAACCAGTTGTAACTACAGGAATCTGGCCGAACCGGGTATGATCTGTCGAAACGATCCAGTCACAACATGTGTGGAAAAGTGTACACACAGGACAGGTTGTGCGTCCTCTGCCGTGGTCGATTGGAGTCAGGTGGTTTAGCCCTGTTCTTCTGATGCGTCTTTTCTACGGTAGCGATTTTATTTGCAGATTAGCTCCGGCTAAGTGCGTTTCCTGCGTTGAATAGTGGAAAAATTTTGTATACATATACATTCACTATATATCTTCTGGATCCAGTGTCAGGAAATTTAGGACAACTAGCACTTACAAAAGCAGGGTTGCGAAAAGTGTCTTTTTCATAACGTGTTAAATGTGATTTGAGTGACGTGACGCTGAACTGAAGCAATGGCGCAGCTTGGAAAGACGTTTGACGCCTTGGTCTGAGGCCTTGACGCACGTGAAGCATGTGTTCACGTGCGTGCGAGTGTCGTTATCGCATGGTAATTCGCCATACATACAATTGCAACCCCCTTTCTCTTTGAGTCTGTCGCAAAAAGTTGTTTCACCATTTGTGTGCGAGTTTGTCGTATAACATGATCCTTAGGCATCCAATCACTGTTGTCTTGAAGGTTTGTCGTTGCCACGTGTGATCATGTGGCAGCCAATCACCGCTTTCCTCAATCTCTCACGATTAAATTTCAGACCGCTGTCCGTTCGGCGGGGAGAACGAACGTGACTGAAGCCAGCACCTGGGATTGGGGACAGCAGAAAACGTGGCCGGTGAGTTTTCCTGGTGCCGTTAATACGGTGCATGGTAGCATTGCATTGACGCAGAGTTGTGCAGTGTTTAATTCGCCACGTTGTATTTGATAAACGAGTTTTTTATAGGTTTGTGTGTGGTGAAGGGTGGGGGGGAGGGGGTTATCCATGCAGTACAGAGAGAAAACCATGATGGTTTTGTTTTTTTTCCGTCGAATGATTATTAAAGGTTGGTCGCAGAGAAGAAGAAATGTCGAGGAGGTGTAATTATTAGGGACATTAAACATTCATGTGCTATAAGATGTCGAACAGCAAGCATTCAACAATTAGGACAGAAGACAAAGCGGCAGAAACCCAGACGCACAACACTTGCAACTCACCATATCTCCTTTGATGACGGCAGCACACTCACAATGAAAACGTATTATGGGTGTTGGGACTGGAAATGATGTGAGACACAAAATTTTACAGAGATTCATGAACACGTGTTCAGAAAAAGTTCCACCTAATGCGATCTAACTGCTTGGTCACTATATCAAGCGCCGAAAATTTTCACAATTATTATGTTTCTACCGAGACTAGTTACGGGTCTCGGATTGGTTCCAGTCATGCCGAAATACTTTACCCACGGGAGAGCAGCACTATGCGTCCCACGTCAATCACGTTCAAAGCATCCTTTGATGTCGGTTCCTCAATATTCTAGAAACCATAGCGATTCGGTGGCTGACGCCCGTCTCCGCCTGGAGCCTAACGAACCCCCCATCCCCCGGTGTCCGACTGTCGGTGGAGGAAGAGCCCTCTCTCCCTCCCATTCTCTGCCGCACCCCCTTTTTCTATCCCCCGTATTATGGCCTGCACTAGCGGCGTTCGGGATCCTGTTTGATATGGTCTTTGTTCCGGGTCTGGAGGGTATGGCTGCGAGTTTTTGGGGGTTAACGGTAATTGAGCTGGAATCGGGAAGGCATCCTTGCTGCAGGTTGTCAAAAAGGAAAATGTCCGACCTTGCTGCGTTCTGGTGGAAAACCTGATGAACAACGTGGACTCTGCCTGATTGGAGAGAATAGAGTGAACCAGGCGGGATTTTTCGTGTGGTCACCCCTGCCCAGTTTATTTAACCATATCTGCAGTGGGTTGGCGTGGCTTATGGAGGGTAATCTTTTGGTAGAGCTTGCTCATGTTTAATTACCCATGCTAACCGAAAGAAAAAGGAAAAAATCATTAGCCCGACCCCACTCACGACTGATAATCCACATGGAAACAGAAATAATAAAGACGTGCCTCCGTTCATGTATTGGGTTTGAAAGGAAATCCCATTGAGAGAGCGCGCCTTGGAAGATCCGCGGAAAAAACAAGGGACTGTACGAAGCCAACAGATGGACAAGCAGAGCCGCCCTCGCCAGGGGTTATGGCGGGAGAAAACCAAGGTCAGGATTCAAACCACAGTGCATGAAACATCCACGCTTGATCATTCATGCGAGGAAGGTGTATACGCTGTCGGATGCTATACGCCAAACACTCAACTTGGCACCCGCAAACGCAAAGAGGGATGGGAGAAACAGAAAAAAAAAAATTGCGCCCACAAAATGGATTGCAGCAATAGAACAGAGTATATTGGAGCCACAAAAACCGGCCACATTTGAAAGTTATGGAACCCATAGGGGCACCTGCGGTATGAAACGCCCAAAGGACAACACACTCCCTCGAAACTCCAGACGCCAGCGAGAGATGGCTAACATTTAGCAGAGAAAAGAGACCCAAGGAAACGGATGCCAGACCGAAAATGGAAATCCGTAGCATCATCTTAATCATCCTCATTCTCATCGATCATCGCAATCAGCATAAAAAAGTCTCAAATTCTGTGGCCCTTCATGCCCTGCTCTCATGGGTGACCTCAGTTTCGATGTCCTCTCCACTCCACGTCTGTGGCCTTGGTTTGGTTCCGTCGGGGTCACCGGTATCGGCGAGTCCATGGGGGCTGTCGTTGGACGGACGTGGTGGCGCCCTCCGGAGGGAGAGCTCACTCACGCCGGCTCCGCGACTAAGCAATTATTGTCGTCAGTAGGGGGCTTAGTAGGGGTGGTGTCCTGCGTATGTTAGATCAGAAAACAGGCGCCACTGAACACCACCGAAGTGACTCGGCAGCAGTGCAGTGTCTCCTCCGGTGGTTGCCTCTTGACGACTTGACATTGACTGCTCCCTGTGGATTGCCGGTGCCCGGGGCTGCGGCGGGGCCGACCGGGCTGTGGCTGTGGGACGGGTCCATATAAAACTGACCAGATCAGATGGAACCTGAGGGATCAGCGCCACTGGATGATGGCATGATGCATGGAGAATACATTCCCAAATAGCCAAAGCCTCGATTGACTTCCACTCCTCAGGACACAGTCTCTCGGAAGACAGAGCGGCAGGCGCGGGTGACTAAAATTAATACCTCGCAGGGAAAGTTCCTGGATTTGTCAGGATCTGGAAGGAAGCCTCCTAGAGATGTCTGGCTGTGTAGAAGAACATGCAATGCGTTTGGAAAACATCTTTAGAACTAAGATGGTAGAGGGCCTGTTGTCGTTCGATCTGGTAATGGGCTATGGATCTAGATGATGATTTCGGCTGCCCTCGGAGTTGTATAATATGATCACAAGGATCATCCCAAAAATGCTGAAACCAGTACTTACTGGGCTTTTGGTAAGGTTCTTCGCAAAGGAAATACACAACATAATCGTTAATCTAAAAGCAGCAGTGGGCAGAGACCTGTGCAAGGTTTGTGAATGGCTACAGAGATCTTGAAACACGGTCATGAGCGAGACTCAAAAGGGCCAGCGCAACAGCAGCAGGCAGTAGGCAGAAATAGGACTAGACCAGGGGAAATAGCACTGGACCAGGGAAATAGCACTGGCCCAGGGGAAAATGGGACTGGCCCATGGGGAAATAGAACTGGCCAGGGGGGGAAATAGGACTGGCCCATGGGAAATAGGACTGGAGCAGGCGAGCGCTGACGGATGACTTCCTGATATGTTGGTGGCTCAGTTCTCCACAGATGTCCAAACTGATTAGGGGGCAAGGCCATTCAGTCGGGCTTGAAGTAGGATACGCTAAAAACATTAAAACAACTTGGTTATGCGTATGATTTTAATCGTCTTCGCCTATCTTTCATTGTATTTCATCATTATTGGTATTATATATTAATAAAAACTATATCAATATCGATATTTTGTGGATGATGCAGGAAACGTCAATGGACCAGGTGGGACTTGTCCAGCCTCCCCCCCAGTGACTGGACTTGTGTGGGCCCTTCCTCATGGGCGTGCGTCCCCAGGCTCACACGGCCAAGGTGAGAACCAGAACTCTGATTTCATCCTTTTTAAAACCGATATTTGTATGTAAGCGGCTATGTCCATATTTACCACACAACACCCCCTCCCCCACCTTATCAGAAAGGATTAATTGATGGAAGATGCTCTGAATCATTCACTGAGCGTCTTTCTCACATCTTTATTGGGACAAACGTGAGTACGCGCCTTGATTCAACGTGCTTGTAGCACTTTTTTTTTTTACGCAGTAGAATAATAAACTTAGAATTAATCATCCACCGATTGATTCGGAATTCTTAACATGTCATTTCTCATTCCTGGTTTCTATACTGTGCACAAAAAGAAACGCTTTTTTTTCCGCTGAAAATGTTAAGGACAATTTTGACAGAAACATGCCCCGTATAGCAGGGAACTCTGTCCAGTGTGATTAGTCAGACATAATAGACATAACATCAAAGATGATGATGTCTTATTTCTTCTGTGGTTGTAATATTTGAATGCTAAATGACGCATGAAATGACTGAAATAAAAAATAAGCGTTTCTTTTGTGCATAGTATACATTTTTTCGAACACGGAGCCAACTTATATCAAAGGTGTTCTTAGGCGTCCTGCTATTTCACAAATGCCATATTGAGTCCGTTCTTGCAATGAACGTAGATTGTATTGAACATGACCTTAACTATGATAGACACCGACGCCTAACGTGGATTCCGTATGTTTGCAGCGCACAACACGTTCTCAGCGAATTCAGCAGTTCTGAGAGTTTTCATCGGGTGATTTAGTCCTTCCAAATGGTTGGCTAGAGAAGCGGCGAGAATGATTTACAGGGATTTAACATCTCGTGAGAATCAAAAAGCCTGGTTTTTACAGATCTACCCTTTGTGCCTCTTGGCTCTTGTTTGCCGAGGATTGAATATGAAATGGCGTCGGGTGTTCAGATCCGACATGATTTACTATCACTTGCCTCATCTTTGGTGGTAGTAGCTAAGAACTGTGGGAGACCTGTCTCAGGATGCTTTCAGGAGGTTACTGTGTTAACTGTGAAGTCTGGTTTTCAGTTTGTCTAGATGTGAGTGTTTTTTTGCGAAGACTCTGAATTATTACTGAATAAAAGTTCGTCATGGAGTGGTGGGGGGGTGATGGAAGTAGAATGCACGTTGTGCCGAGCCTTCCTTCAGTTTATCTGTGGGAATACAGCTCGGAATGTTCAGACACTTCGATCCCAGGTGACCTGTCACTTTGGATGGTGGATCGTAAGGACGGGGGGTCTTGTCTAGAATGATGCTGTTGGTTAGGTTTTAATTGCTTGTGGAATTCATATTTTTACAATTTTCATTTAGTTCTGACAAGGATGAAGACGTGCAGGTCGCTATGTTTGCTGAACTTCTGTGTGGATATGTGTGAAACTTGTGCTTTGTGTTGCTGGAGAAATCAAAGGAGGTGTCTCTGGCGTGTAGCATTCACATCAGGTTTGAGGATCTGTTTTCCGCGGAATCCATGTGTGGTCACGTCGGCTTCTAGCAGAACACACTCATGCCAGAGGGTGGTGAACAGACTGAAGGCCACAGGCAATCAGATCTGTGATGAAACTGAAGGCCACAGGCATCAGATTCTGTGGTGGGTAAACAGACTGAAGGTACAGGCATCAGATCCGTAGGAACAGTGAAGGCCCAACAGGCATAAGATCTGTGGTGAACAGAACTGAAGGCCACAGTCATCAGATCGTGTGGTGTGTGGGCACTAAGCTCTGGTTCCGTGCCAGGCAGGGCTTGCTCCGGTTCCCGGAGTCAGAGTCCGTGGAACGAAGCTGCAGAACAGCTCGGTACCAGAGGAGATGCTTCAGGAAAGGTTTTTTGTTGTTCCTGAAGGGTTTCCTAGTGATCCTGGTACTTCTGAGTATCCCTTGCCTTGGGTGGTGGGATAAATATGTGGGATGGTACGTGACTTGTGGAACTGACGTCAGATTCTTTGGTGCTGCTGAATCTGGGAGCTGATTTCACAAAGTCATTCCTGGTCTGTACTCACGAAGTTCAGGAAGCGTCCAAGGGAACTACCAGAGAGGATGTGCTTCAGGAAATATTTGTTCCTGAAACGTTTCTTTGAGATCACCTGGTACATCTGAGTATCCCTTGGCTCGGTCATGGGACAAGACGTGGCTCGTACGCAACTTGTGAAACTGACGTCAGACTTATGATTCAGTGAATCTGGAGTTCCTCCACAAGTCGTTTTCTGGTCTGTACTCAAAAAGTTCTTGGAACCAAACCACCCATGTTACTGCCAGAGGTTATGCTTCAGGAAAGATTCGTTGTTCCTGAAGTTTCCTTGTGATCACCAGGTACCTGCGTGTCCCTTGCCTGGGGGTAATGGGATCAATAGGTGGCTCATACGTAACTTGTGGAACTGACGTCCGATTCGTTGGTGTAGTGAATCTGGAGCTGGTTCCACAAGTCGTTCCTGGTGTATACTCACAAAGGAGCTCTGGAACCGCCCGTGGAACGGACCAGAACAACGTGCTGTGCTTGCTACCACGGCACGGGTTTCTCTTCCATGCAGATCATTCAGCAACGTCCCTGTACGTCTGGCTGTCACTGGATGATGTTGTGTCGGTTTTATATGCTTGGGAGGCAAGATGCGATACACGTGTATGTGTAGGGTTTCTGTACTCCTGGTGTCACCAACGTCATTCGTTCTGGACAGGACCCCCCTTCCCAATGATTCACTAGAATCGAGTGGCTGGTATCTTCAGCTGTCTTTCATTGAGAGATGTAATTTGAGGAACTGTAATGCACCCTGGGATCAGTTTGCAAGGGATCTTTTCAGAGCAGGTCCATGAACCCCTTAGAATTTTAGGCATCAGTAAATGTTTGAACGGGCAGGTGTGGACACGAGGATGGTGGTGTCCTCGGGGGACTACAGTCCCTTGGAAAAGAACAGTAAACCTCATCGCTCTTGCCTGAAAGCTTCTCAGGGACGGCTTCTCGCAGATTGTTGGTCCTGTCACTGAGATCTTACTGGTGAAAGTGCTCCACTGAAGGTCTACATTCAAGATACATGTCATAGTTCTCCACTTCTTTGAGGGACATGACTAAAGGAAAGAAAAGGCACGAAGGATAGGCTGGGAGAACAGTGGTTCTGACCATGGCTGAACCCCCAGACAGGATTTCAAACGCTGAAAAAGTTTTCACCGTTCAGCCCCGTGATGCTCCCGGGTCTGCCAGGTTGTGTAATGTTGAATAAATGCGGGTCATGTTGGATTTGCGTAAGGAATAAATGCTTGGATGAAATCGGGAACTGTCGGGGTCACTGAGAATGCCGGAGTCCACGTTGCGGGAATGAAGGTCACAGCCCCGTGACTGCTCAGCAGCGTGCCATGGCCAGGTAGAGTGAATGTTGATCTTCAAAAATGTTTGGAAGTCTGATTTGTCTGGTTAACGATTACAAGAAAAAAAAAAAAAAAAACTTGTAAAATATTGCTCATAACGTTAGTAGTAAAGCCATAGTGTTCACTTTCTCAAATCTTACCACAAAAAAAAAACATAGGCAGTTTATTGTTTTCTGGTAGCGGGCGGGAGAGGTGGGGGGAGGGGGGGGGGGGGGGGGGGGGGGGGGGGTTGGTTAGCCACACACGAAAAATTGTAATGTGTATAATAACGCTCCGTATAAAGTAGCAACTCTATAAAAAAAATTACTTGTCAGGTTTTTTCTGTAGTCATTTAAAGTTCGTAAATGCTTGAAATGTTCCTGACATACTTGGGTTAGTGTAGGATGAACCTCAGCAAAGTGCTCTAGTGGGGGTCAAGTGCCCTTTGGTTCTGCTGGTTTTGGTGTCCCACTTCCTTCGGAGGGTTTAGTATTCTCTCCTAGGTTTTAGGTCCCTTTCACATGACTTGGTGTTCTTTCATGGGATTACATCTGTTTCACAAGAGATAGTGCCCTTTCGGAGGATGTAGCGTTCTACTTTCTTACGTGTCCTAGTGTTTCGTAAAATGTAGCGTCGTCATGTTTTATCGGATTTTACTGTGGGTTTTTTTTTCATTGATCTAAGATTTTATTATTGAAAGATTTTTAAGGAAGTTTCTGGTACGTTTTTAGAAGATGTATTTTACAGAGATGTGTGAAAAGGTTGTTTTTTTTTTTTGTGAGTTGATCTTAACTAGTGACAGCCCTGATATGGCCCTTTGCAACCTTACCTTGACCTTACCTTACCTTATGTCCCTCTTTACCTGAGATTTCGTTACCTACTTTCGTAGGGTTATATGATTTCACTTTGATTTTAGAGACGGCAGACGGGATGACAGTCAACCTGCTTTCGCAGGATCAGGATTTCAGCTCGGTGACTTCACGAACAGACTACAGCCCAGAGGAGACAGCAGGACAGTTGACAGCTCGGAGACGTCACGAACAGGACTACAGCCCAGAGGAGACAGCAGGCTCGCTGAGCTCGGAGACGTCACGAACAGGGACTACAGCCCAGAGGAGACAGCAGGATCAGGTCGACAGCTCGGAGACGTCACGAACAGGACTACAGCCCAGAGGAGACAGCAGGATCAGGTCGACAGCTCGGGAGACGTCACGAACAGGGACTACAGCCCAGAGGAGACAGCGCAGGATCAGGTCGACAGCTCGGAGGACGTCACGAACAGGGACTACAGCCCAGAGGAGACAGCAGATAAAACAGACGACTGACGGCCCGGAGGAGCGCCAGGAACAGGACGGGGAAGCCAGAGGAAAACGCCGGGAACCGACACGGCCACCGAGGAGAGACACGACGGACAGATGACAATCCGAAGGAGGACGGTGGGAACAGAGCGACAGCCCCAGAACGAAAAAACCATACGAGGAACAAGCTGATGGCACAAGGACCGCGACAAAGAGATACAGGTGAGCAACTTTGACAGGACTAGTAACGCGAAGTGATGTTGGATTACCGCTTTTCTTTAATTCCGATATGCCTAGAAATTCTGCAGCGCGCACTTAAATCCTGTTCTGACATCTCATCTAGCAAAGATGTCCCAAACAGTTGGAAATATTGCATTGTATGTTAGGGACGGAGGTAAAGTCTGGGAAAGACGAGATGGGGGAGGGAGGGGACACGGAGGAATTTTGTACAGGTGTCTATGTACGTGAGTGGAGACTGTTAATGGAAAAAGACCAGTCATTCATGAAGTCGTTGTAGCAGCTCTTTACTGAAAAAACTTTGATGTCAGATTGAACTTTTCGTGCAATCTTTGCTTAATTTCGAAAACAGATTGAATTCCCCACGCTGACTCGGGTTAGTGGAAGGTGAACTTGAAGCGGTGTTCCAAGTTCGTATCACACGAAAGTTATTGGGTGCGGGGGGAGGGGGGGGGGGGGAGGTCATAGAACTGTTATGCAAACGGAATTTGGCTGTGGTGTGTTTGGGGATGCTACTCGGCAGCGTTTGGGGATGTTGGGGATCTTACTTAGGTCGGCTAATTGTGGTACGTTAATAGGTCAACACTGCAATTGACTAATAACTAAGATTTCTAAGTACCGTTATCGTTAGAGAGAGAGAGAGAGAGAGAATCGTTCACTCAGATACGAGGCTGAAAGTGAGCTAGGGTGAGGTTCATTGGATGGGTGTGTTAGAGAAACTTCTTCATACAGCAGCATACCAGGCAGAGGATATAGGACGAGGCAGAGAATACATTCTTTCAATAAGCAGGCTCTTGGCCACACAAATGATAAAAGACATTCCCAGGAATTCTGCTTTTCAACTCTGTCTAGACTAATAAGAATAGATATACAAAAACACAGAAGTCATGTACCTTACCATCATGATCACTGTGGCCAGGCCCGAAGGCCGAGAGGCCCAGCAACACCTTGACTGAACCAGAGGATGCCAGGGAGGAGAGAGAGCGGAAGTTGATATCTTTAGTTTGTATGGCTTTTGCCCGAGTCTGAATTTGAATAACTGTGGGGTGGTACTGCATTGTCTCTGTTGCTGCTCGGCAGCGAGAGGACGCCAGGCACTGGACATTATCAAGGTCACGTGACCAACTGCTGGGGGGGGGGGGGGGGGGGGGGGAGGGGGCGTGGAAATGTGAGGCGTGGGGGTGAGGGGGCGGGGAACTGGAGGACTAAGAAATGTTCAACCATCATGCAGTCCGCCGTGGGGCCGTTGGATGGTTTGACAACGTTCAAGTCCACTGAGGCTGGGCATCACCTTTTAGATCAAAGCGATCCGTTAGAATAAGGGGATGGCTCTAGAACAAGGCATCTCTGTACCTAAGACTGGCCATTGAAAATCGCCTGTGGGTGAATGGGCTGTGTGTGTGTGTGTGTGTGTGTGTGTGTGTAGCTCCTATGTATATCACTCTGTGATATTTGGATCAAACCTCACAAAGGACGTTATTTTTGCTCATGCAAAGACCCTGAGAGTTGAAGAAATATTGGCATCTATCTCCTGTTAACCCAATCGGGTCGTAGTACGTGGGGCTATAATAGGTCTCCCAAGTCGCATAGGATTGCCATGAAAATGCGACTGTATGCATAGACGTGAAAGAAATAGAGGATAGGAAAAGTTAATGAAGATTAAACTACGTTTGGCCCGATGGCAGATCTTGATGATAGATTGGAAAACACTATGTGTCAGAAAGGTACAAACCGACAAAAAACTGAACGGAAAGTAGAGGTGTCGTTATACTGTTTCCAACACGACTCGGCTGAGTGGGTGGTAGACCGAGTCACAAATCATGGTGCACGCTTTGGCAGGACCGATTGTTGAATCATGTTTTTAGTATTGAAACAAAACACAGGGACATGAGCTGCGAACCCATAGTTCTCAAGGTGAAATTCCGCCCGGCTGACTCGGATTATGCAGACTTGGTGAAGCTGGCACCTGTTCCGTCCAGTATGAGTTAAACTGAAATGGCGCAAAGCTGCCTGTACTTTTATACACACGTTGCTTGACAGTTGGTCATGTGGATAGCAGCTTGTAAACGGTCCAGCCCTTTTTCTGTACAACCCGCCCGTCAACAGTCCAGCCTTTTTCTGTACAACCCATCCATCAACATTTCAGCCCTTTTGGTACAACCCGTCCATCAACAGTTCAGCCCTTTTCTGTACAACCCGCCCGTAAACAGTGCAGCCCCTTTTCTGTACAACCCGCCCGTAAACAGTTCAGCCCTTTTTCTGTACAACCCGCCCGTAAACAGTCCAGCCCTTTTTCTGTACAGCCCGCTCGTAAACAGTGCAGCCCCTTTTCTGTACAACCCGCTCGTAAAACGGTGCAGCCCTTTTCTATACAACCCGCCGTAAACAGTCCAGCCCTTCTTCTAAAAACACACCGCCCGTAAACAGTCCAGCCCTGGTGTCGCTGCATACGTGAGCCAATCGGATCTTACCACGAGGTTGGAAAAAGGTGTCAAGTTACCATTTGAGGCTGGGATTTCGCAGTATGGTCAATCAGTTTTTATAGATTTTTTTTTTTTTTTTTTTACCAGAGTGATATGAGGATCGCAGGTGCCACACACGTACACGCGCGTTCGAGTGCGTACACGCATGTACTCGCACATGCGCGCACGCGCACACAGGCGCGCGCGCGTACACACACGCACACACACGCGCGCGCGCGTGCGCGCGCACACACGCACACACGCGCGCGCGCACGCACGCACACGCGCGCGCACACACACACACACACACACACACACACACACACACACACACACACACACTAACACACTAGCAGAAGCGAGCGAGATATTGACCAGTTCAGTATCTTCTTTTCTGATGATTTAGTTTCCTTTCACGGTCTTCTGTCTTATTTCTCAGGGTTAAACGTCATGTTTCACGGCGCTGATAGTCTCCTTTCAGAGAGTTTAGTATTCGTGTCTTCTGTCTTATTTCTCAGGGTTAAACGTCATGTTTCACGGCGCTGATAGTCTCCTTTCAGAGAGTTTAGTATTCGTGTCTTCTGTCTTATTTCTCAGGGTTAAACGTCATGTTTCACGGCGCTGATAGTCTCCTTTCAGAGAGTTTAGTATTCGTGTCTTCTGTCTTATTTCTCAGGGTTAAACGTCATGTTTCACGGCGCTGATAGTCTCCTTTCAGAGAGTTTAGTATTCGTGTCTTCTGTCTTATTTCTCAGGGTTAAACGTCATGTTTCACGGCGCTGATAGTCTCCTTTCAGAGAGTTTAGTATTCGTGTCTTCTGTCTTATTTCTCAGGGTTAAACGTCATGTTTCACGGCGCTGATAGTCTCCTTTCAGAGAGTTTAGTATTCGTGTCTTCTGTCTTATTTCTCAGGGTTTAACGTCATGTTTTCACGGCGCTGATAGTCTCCTTTCAGAGAGTTTAGTATTCGTGTCTTCTGTCTTATTTCTCAGGGTTTTAAACGTCTGTTTCACGGCGCTTATAGTCTCCTTTCAGAGAGTTTAGTATTCATTTTTTATACAGTTTGGCCCCTTTCTTTCGTTGACCTTTCCGCAGAATTCTTTTTACCTGGTATTATCTCATTAACAGAGTTGGTGTTCTCCTTTCATAGTTTAGCGATTACTAGTGTCTGCTTTTTCTCAAGGCGTAATGTTTTTGTTTTGTTTTTTTTCCCACGGAGTTTTATATTCTTGTTTCTGATGATTAAAGTTCTTCTTTCACAGGACATCGAGCCCTTATCGATAGGGAACAGCGACCTTCTATCTCGCTCTTTTTTCACGAGTTATTAAAGTCCTCTGATAAGTTTTAGTATCCTTTTGAATATGGTCTTGTGTCTTCCTCACTTGGGATGAACATTAAATATGATTAGTGTCCTTTCATAGAGTTCGGTGTCTTTTTTTGTTACATTGGCTTTTCCATTTCGGAGGTCCTAGTTTTTTTTCAGAATGTAGCGTCTTTTTCAGTACTTACGTATTTGTCGGTGTTTTGTATTCCCTTTTTCAGAGTTTGGTATGTTTCTAATAGGATGTGGTGTCCCTGTCTTGTTTTTTTGTCAAGAACGGATAAAATCTGAGTTTTATGTTTCATTTTAGTTAACATCTGTCGGCTTTTTGTTGTGTGGCAGGATTTTTAGGGATTGACCCCCTGTCCAAGAACCGGTACCAGGCCCATCAAGGATTCCATAGCGCACCATCATTGGTTACCATAGCAGAGAGAACAGGGTACTACACGATTTGAACCCAGGTAAGTGACAAATGCTGGAAACATTTGCATTCTCATTTGGACGTAATGAATTATGAGTACATGCATGTAAAACTTCCAGTGTCAAACTTCAGCGCTGTCAGTTGCAGCAACAGAGCAGACAGTATTTTTGGGGAAAAGGTTTATTGTATATTTTCCCGTCTGTGCATTGATGTTCTTCCTCGGGAAGCTGGTATTACCGCGGCAAATGAGCCAGTCAGACCGATTCCTGATTGTGAGGTTTAACAAAAGGTTTCAAGAGATCACTTGAGGACAGGATCTCGCACAATCATATTTACATTTTTGTCCCTCAGTGACAATGGTATGAGGATCGCTGGTGCCACACTCGTAACACGTCGCGCGCGCACGCACACGGACACCCACGCGGACACCCACATATGGACACACATACATACACAATCACGGACACACTGAGACACACGTGCACAAACGCAGACACCCGTGCACAACAAACACGGACACATACACAAACACGGACACACACACACACACACACACACACACACACACACACACACGCACGCACACGCACACGGAAACACATACGCAAACACGTACACGCATGCACGCACGCACGCACGAACGAACAAGCTGACCAGCTGTCATGGGTTTGAACAGAGTCAAGGGGAAGACGGGGGAACAGTTGACAACCGAGAGGAGACGCCAGCCACGGGACGACAGCTCAGAGGAGACGCCAGCCACGGGACGACAGCTCAGAGGAGACGCCAGCCACGGGACGACAGCTCGGAGGAGACGCCAGCCACGGGACGACAGCTCGGAGGAGACGCCAGCCACGGGACGACAGCTCGGAGGAGGACGCCAGCCACGGGACGACAGCTCAGAGGACACGCCAGCCACGGGACGACAGCTCAGAGGACACGCCAGCCACGGGACGACAGCTCAGAGGACACGCCAGCCCACGGGGACGACAGCTCAGAGGACACGCCAGCCACGGGACGACAGCTCAGAGGACACGCCAGCCACGGGACGACAGCTCAGAGGACACGCCAGCCACGGGACGACAGCTCAGAGGAGACGCCAGCCACGGGACGACAGCTCAGAGGACACGCCAGCCACGGGACGACAGCTCAGAGGACACGCCAGCCACGGGACGACAGCTCAGAGGACACGCCAGCCACGGGACGACAGCTCAGAGGACACGCCAGCCACGGGACGACAGCTCAGAGGACACGCCAGCCACGGGACGACAGCTCAGAGGACACGCCAGCCACGGGACGACAGCTCAGAGGACACGCCAGCCACGGGACGACAGCTCAGAGGACACGCCAGCCACGGGACGACAGCTCAGAGGACACGCCAGCCACGGGACGACAGCTCAGAGGACACGCCAGCCACGGGACGACAGCTCAGAGGACACGCCAGCCACGGGACGACAGCTCAGAGGAGACGCCAGCCACGGGACGACAGCTCAGAGGACACGCCAGCCACGGGACAGCTCGGAGGAGACGCCATCCACGGGACGACAGCTCGGAGGAGACGACAGCTCGGAGGAGACGCCAGCCACGGGACGACAGCTCAGAGGAGACGCCAGCCACGGGACAGCTCAGAGGAGACGCCATCCACGGGACGACAGCTCGGAGGAGACGACAGCTCGGAGGAGACGCCAGCCACGGGACGACAGCTCGGAGGAGACGACAGCCCGGAGGAGACGACAGCTCGGAGGAGACGACAGCTCGGAGGAGACGCCAGCCACGGGACGGACAGCTCGGAGGAGACGACAGCCCGGAGGAGACGCCGGCCACGGGACGACAGCTCAGCTGAGACGCCAGCCACGGGACGACAGCCCGGAGGAGACGCCAGCCACGGGACGACAGCTCAGCGGAGACGCCAGCCACGGGACGACAGCTCAGAGAAGGGACGCCAGCACGGGACGACAGTTCAGAGAAGGACGCCAGCCACGGGACGACAGCTCAGAGACGCCAGCCACGGGACGACAGCCCGGAGGAGACGCTAGCCACGGGACGACAGCTCGGAGACGGCAGCCACGGGACGACAGCCCGGAGACGCTGGCCACGGGACGACAGCTCGGAGACGCCAGCCACGGGACGACAGCTCAGAGGAGACGCCAGGAACAGGAGGACAGCTCAGAGGACACCAGCAGGAGCAAGGTGACGGCATAGACCACTGCTTCACTCAGAGGCGCAGGTGAGACGCGTGGGACAGGCTAATGACGTCAGAGTGTTCGGAGATTTGTTCAAATTCCGAGTATTCCTGCGATGTGCAAATAATCCACATTCCATTTCCCATCCTTCAGAGATGTCCTAAATCGTTGCATGGTACTACCAGATTTTCGGGAAGGTCTGGATGGTGGTGGAGGGGGAGGGGAGGGGGGGTGAGACTTGAGTGTAGGGAAGGACGGGTGGGAGAGAGGGGGGTACAGAAGGGGAGTTTTTGTTCGCGTGCCTGTTACAATACCCGAGCACTTACTGTAGATAAGAAGGGACGTTTCTGAATTTTCGTTTCATGAAAAAAGTCGTTACAATAACGTTTTAACAACTTCTGCAAATGTAAATTTTTGTTTCTGTTTTATGAAAACGTTGAATTTTCCTAAAACGGAGTCGGTGTCGCGGGGGGAAATGGTTTATTTTTACAGGCACCTTGACAGCGTCCAACTTCTAGGACCAACAGTCAGAATGTCATTCCGAAAAACAGAACTGAAACCAGCGACATGAGCCTCGGACCTCCAGTTGGTACTGAAGGTGGGTGTTGGCAGACTCCTTGATCAGAGATTGGTGAAATCGGCTCGGTGTTCGGTCCAGTGCGGGTAACACCGGGGAACAGAGCAGAGCTGCCTGTTCGTACACAGATAAGACACAAGATAAAGAGGAAATGGCATCGGTCTGCTGTGTGTTGTTGTCATCATGGTAGGCCGTTTGTCCTTATGATCGTAACGAGTTCAGTCTTGATATGGGGCCGGAATAGCTCAGTTGGCGCCGGACTCGTGATCCTGGTGCTGCGGGTTCGAGTTTCGTACAGGTGGATTTTTACCCTCGGAGTTAACATTGATTCTGACTCCATTCCCCATACCGTCCTTCAAATGAGACTTATAAACCGAGGTTCCGTGTGTCAACGCATGCGCATCATCTTGCACACACGTCAAATCCCATCACCATCTTTAGGAAGAGAAGGCCAGTTTGGCTGTTGGTATGGATGACACGTTACATATAGCATGCACCTTCCCTGAAGTTGGAATATGGCTGCCTTGATGGCAGGATAAAGAAAGGATCAAAAACACACATACAGGCAGTGTCCGCACAGGAGTATGAGCCTGCATACGCAGAAAGAAAAAGTCTGTCTGTGTAAGCCGTCTTTGGCTTGCCCGCCTTTCGGAGGTCCTCCTTGAACTGCTGGGAGTCATTGCCATATACACGCCCATACAAGCCAAGCCTGTGAACCTTGGAGAGGATGGTGTCTGCCAACATGTTGTTTTCAGCCTGACAGTGTTTGTGTGTAGTGTTCATTCTGTGACCTGCAGATGATCCGTCGATCAGAAACGGGTCTGAAACGCTCGGATTTACCGTTGGCTTCTTTAATCTTCAAAAGATTTTGCCCAAATTTTGGAACAGTAAGAGTCTCGGAATTCTGCGATGTTTGGCCGAAAAGGGCGAGCGACATGCAAAACAGAGCTTTGTGTTTTATCAGTGGCGTGGCCGTTTGCAGAGTGCTTGGTGTCATCTGATGCATACACTAATTACTGATGGAGGATCCAGTTGCAGAGTGAAACGACTGCAGGCGGAAATCTAAAATCTTAAATTAAACGCCTACCTTGCGCTGAAAAGATCAAAGCTTAAGTGATAACTCGTTCATTTTCATTGTCCTAATTGTGTCTTGCCTAAAGAAGACCTAAGAGGTTGAAAACGCGTTGTTTTTTTTTTCTTGTGTTTTGTCTTGTGACTCGTTTGTCCATGTTTCTCTTGGCGGTTCGCTAACATTTAAGATTTTTTAATGGAGGAGACGGGTTAACACAGAAACACACAAACAACTTAACCACCGATTCAACTTCTTAAAAAGTTTTAAATGTCTTCACCGTTGCCTCAAACAGAATGTTGGTCGTCCTTAAGGACTAGAGCAGAGTGTTGTAATCATGTACTGTAATTATCTCCCCTTCTCCCCCCTGCGCCATCACTAATAACGGTTTGTGATCGGTGGGCTTCATAATAAAAATTGTCACTCGCTTAACACTAGTGAATGACGCCCCTCTCGCGTAGACAGCCTTAAACTCAAATTTCGCGGTCGTGCGCTGTGAGAGCAGTAGTTAGAAACTCCATTGCTCTGAAAAAAAAAAAAAAAGTGACAGATAATTGTGGTCTGAGATGTTAGGCAAAGTAGAAGCAATGTTATTGCAGTCACGCCATGGCATTCCGCGTGTACTTCTCCAGTCAAGTAGAAAATGTGTTGTGATAACGATTAGCCTGAAAATCAAAAGCTGCAAAGAAAAACGCGGATTTTTTTTTTCTTTTGAACAGGGCGAGGAACTGCTACATCAACGACCAGGGAAACGGGAGACCAGGTCACGTGAACTCGGAGAGTGGAGCTGTGACAAGATGAGTGCTGGTTTTCTTCTCATTCTTCTTCCTCCTCTTTCCTCCGTCTGTCGTCGTCTTCCTCCTCTGTTCCAGTGCAGGGTTCCTCCTCTTCAACCATATTTTCTTTTTTTTTTTGTCTGTCTGTACGGGACGGACACGCGAGCACATGAACACACACACACGCACACGCGCGCATGCGCTCGCTTTTAGGCGCACATAATATACATGCGTGCAAGCGCACACACGCATGCACACACACGCACACACACAGACATGCGCGTGCTAGCATACGCACTCGCGTGCGCACATACACGCAAACATGCGTATACGACCGTATACAGGCGCATACACATATTCGCATATGTACACGTACATGTTCAGATAGATGCACGCAGGATCGTGCTCACACAAGCCCACAGATCACACATGCACGTGCAATTCTGCACACGCACACGCGCACACACGCGCAAGCGCGAACACACACGAACGCGTTCATGCACACACACAAACACACATGCGCACGCATATACACGGCATACACGCACATACTCGCACGCACATGAGCTCGCGCATCTCATCACACTGGCACGCATACATGGGCCCGTGCTTCCACACGCATATACACACACCGTGTACATACGCATAGAATAATAGTAATAATGGCGCAGCTTACGTTAGGTAGGTACTCAAGATCTGACCAGCTCGTTGGCCTAATGCGTAGGTAGACATCTAAGTGGTAGCTACGAGACCCTCTTCTTAAATTCTTTCTTCTAAGTCATTAATTCATTTATTCCACCAGCTTTAAATCATGCGCAGTGTGGTCTCAAAACTTAGCGGATGTGTGGTGTAGCATATATGGACTAGTCCGCACGCGGTGATGCCTTCTTGATGAAACGAACTGGAACTGAATTGTGTATAGAAATTGAAAGTTTTGTTCTTTATAATAGTTAGGTGTCCGTCTCCCTAATATTTTTGGTCTTTTTTTCCCGAGGATATAGTAACTTCTCTTTTCAGAACTTCTTTCGTAGCATATAGCTTGTTTTTTAAAGTGGGAGTTGTAATCTTTCCCCTCACAGATTTTAATCCACTTCTTCGTAGAATTGTCTCCTTTCCTAGAGTTGTTTCTCCTGTCGCAGGGCTTAGTGTTTCCTATTTATCGGGGTTGTCTCTTGTCTCATCAGCCTGGTTGATTTGCTTTCCTTTGCTGGCCCTTTCTGTGGAACGAGGGTGAACAATGGGGGGTACCAGAGGAATGCTTCAGGAAAGGCATCAGAGGGTGACTCGGGGATGTAGCATGCCCGATTTCCCGGGGATCTGGAACATGGACGCATGTCTTCAGATTCGTCGGGGTCTGAGCTACAGAACTTCAGAGGAAGTCTTTGATCCTGCTCCTGGAGTGTTTCTCAGTGCGCACCTGGTACCTCCTAATCTGTGAATCCCGTGTTCCACAGAGAAGTCTGGCGTAGTGGTAAGCGTCAACATGTAATCCTTCCATGAGGTTTCAAAGTCTTTGTTTCATAGGGGCCAGTGTATTCCTTCTATGGGGATTGGGTATTTTCTTCTAAGAGAGCGGTATCTTCTTTTGAATAGGGCGCAATGTCTATCTTTCCTCTTTTTGGCGTGGTTTAATGTCCTATATAAGGTTTAGTGTCCTTTTAAATGGGCATTAGTAGCCTTTGAAATGATTTAGTGTGCTACAGCCTTTAGTGTACTTTTTATACGGTTGACTGTTCTTTCACATACTTTACGGTCCTTCTTTTCGTAAGGTTAGATGTCCTGTCAGAGGATGAGAGCATCCTTCAATATGAACTGAGGGTCCTTTCATAGGATCAAGTGTCCTTTCATAGGATTAAGTGTCCTTTCATAGGATTAAGTGTCCTTTCATAGGATTTACTGTCCTTTCACGGAGTTTAGTTTCGCCATTTTTCATTTGCGTTTAATGTCCTCTTCTATCATACACTGAAGTGTCCTGTTTTAGACTTTTTTTTTAAGGCCTTCGAAGGTTTAGCACCGCACTCTGTCAGTGTTAGTGTCCTCGTTCACAATATACGGTTCGCTCTCTTTCCAGGTATAGCGGTTTCCTTTGATATGATTTCTGTGTCTTTTCATACGTTTATCTACATCTTCAGCAGGGTTGTACGTCTTTGATACGGGTTATCGTTTTTTCGTTGAAAGGTTTTAGTATTTCCTTTCCTGTGTTGTGTCATCTTGTTTCAAAGGGTTCAGTGCCTTTCCATCACAGTGTTTGATTATTGTCTTTCAATAATGTTTTTATTCCTCCTGTAGCACTAGTATTCTCCTTTTTACAGGCTTAAGTTGCCTCCTCCTGTAGGGTTTAGCGTTTGTGACAGAATGCAGTGCCCCTGTGTGTGTGTGTGTGGGGGGGGGGGGGGGGGGGGGGATAGCGTTTTTTTTTTTCTTCTTTTCTTTTGAAAATCGAATTTTTTTTTCTTTTCATTTTTTGCCAGTATAAGGGACGACCGCTGTCCAGGACTCGATATTAGGGCCCCCAGGGGGAATCAGATGCTCATGACTGTATGTCAGAAAGTACGACGTACCAAACTTGAACCAGTAAAATGTCCGTCTGTTATTCTGGAACATTTGCATTTGCATTTGAATCTAACTGAAAGAATTGAAAGGGTATGTCAAAATTCAGATACTATCAGGCGTGATAACGATTCTAGAAACAAAAATTGTGCAGAGGAAAATGTTTTAAATGAGTATTTTTCTCCCCCCAAGAATGCATTTGTTTTTTTCCCGAGGCGGCTGGCATCGCTTGACCTGAAGGAGCCAGTTGGACCGATTTCTGGTCAGGAAGTGTTGAAAATAGTCATTTCGGTTCACCATCGAGAACAAGATATGACGAAATGACCCCAATTTGTCATCGGTCTTCACACTCGGATAACACTCCCCGCACCCAACACTACACCCATTGTCACCCCCACAGATTTTGCAAGATGCATATGTGCAGAAAGACATAGACGCGCACGCACACACGTACACAGGCACGCGCGCACATACACGCGCGCTCACACACCGTGTGTGCACACATGCACGCGCGCACGCACGGGACAGAGAGCAAAAAACGCACGCAAAACGGCTAGATTTGCAATCGCGCGCACGCCTAAAAACGCACACACTCGAGCACTCGCGCACGTGCACGCACACGCGCGCACATGCGCACGCGCACACACACACCACACACACACACATACACACGCACACTCTCTCTCTCTCTCTCTCTCTCTCTCTCTCACTGAAGAAAAGGACTCGGACTGATCATGGTTCTGTTGGAACAGGGATGACGACTCGGGAGAGACGCGGCAAAGGGATGACAGCCGAGAGGGAACGCCGGGAACGAGATGGTCAGCTGGAGACGCCGGGAACGAGATGACGGTCACCTGGAGACGCCGGAAACGAGATGACGGTCACCTGGAGACGCCGGGAACGTGATGACGGTCACCTGGAGACGCCGGGAACGTGATGACGGTCACCTGGAGACGCCGGGAACGAGATGACGGTCACCTGGAGACGCCGGGAACGTGATGACGGTCACCTGGAGACGCCGGGAACGTGATGACGGTCACCTGGAGACGCCGGGAACGTGATGACGGTCACCTGGAGACGCCGGGACCGGGAACGTGATGACGGTCACCTGGAGACGCCGGGAACGAGATGACGGTCACCTGGAGACGCCGGGAACGAGATGACGGTCACCTGGAGACGCCGGGAACGAGATGACGGTCACCTGGAGACGCCGGGAACAGACTGCAGACCTGCTGTGGACACCAGGAACAAATTGACAGTTCAGTGGAGATGTCGCGAACAAAATGACAGTTCAGTGGAGACGCCCGGGAACAAGACGACAGCTCAGTGGAGACGCCGGGAACAAAATGACAGTTCAGTGAGACGTCGCGAACAAAATGACAGTTCAGTGAGACGTCGTGAACAAAATGACAGTTCAGTGGAGACGTCGCGAAGAAAATGACAGTTCAGTGGAGACGTCGCGAACAAAATGACAGTTCAGTGGAGACGCCGGGAACAAGACGACAGTTCAGTGGAGATGCCGGGAGCATAGTGTTTTAACAGCCATTAATATTTGATATTCAGTTGCATAATGTTTTGATGCCTGGTGCCTTTTTTTTACCTGTTTGCAAATGACTGGATCGTGTTGCCCCAGATCTTTGCAAGGGCTTATCGTGGGTACGCCATCGCCAAGATCATGTGTTCAGTCTTGACCAGGGTCTATCATTGACGCGTCCTTGCAAATATCGGAGCAACGCACCATTGTTTTTCTTTGTATGTGTAGGAACACTCACGCATATGACCATGCGTTTTTCATACAGTGGATAGCGCATACGTACGACAGTGCACACTTGTACTCTGAAGTAGTAGTACTCTGGACTATTCGGGGATAGGGAGGTGTGTATTGGGGAGGGGAAGGGAAAAGGAAGGGTGAAGGGGATGAGATAAAAGGGCAGACAAGCGGAGCTGATCATGATTATTTCTGCTTAATTGTGTTTTGATTTTTTTTGTTTAGTATGGATATAATGTGGTAATATCTCTGATATTTTATGTTTCGTTGTTGAGCTTTTTGATGTGAATAATAATGTGTTACTGCCAGGTATTTGCAAGGGCCTGTCATGTGTTCGCCCTGGCAAAGATTACTTGATCAGTCTTCGCCATGGTCTATCTTTGATACGCCTTTGCAAGTACTGGAGCAAAGTATC
>JADBJO010003711.1:32500-42500 GCA_016801955.1 Conus betulinus
TCTCTCTCTCTCTCTCTCTCTCTCTCTCTCTCTCTCTCTCTGCCTAATTATCTTTCCCTCTGTCTCTCCCTCTCCCTGTCTCTGCCTGATTATCTGCCCTTCTTTATCTACTGATTATCTGCTCTCTCTCTCTCTCTCTTCTCTCTCCTCTCTCTCTCTCTCTTGTTTGTTTTGTTCCTGTAATAGTTTGTTTCACATCTGAGAGTGACATACTTCCGAGAACTGTTCGAGCACAGAAATCGAATTCTGAATTGTTTGTGTTTTCTCCGTTTTTTTGTTTGTTTGTTTTCTTTTGTTTTTTTTCTCCCTGCGAGAGTCTTGCCGTTGGCTGGTAGAGCTTGATCTTCCCGGGCACCTGACAATCCTTGTCATGTAGACTTGTGCAGACCACGGGCACCTGACAATCCTTGTCATGTAGACTTGTGCAGACCACGGGCACCTGACAATCCTTGTCGTTCAGACTTGTGCAGACCCACGGGCACCTGACAATCCTTGTCATTCAGACTTGTGCAGACCACGGGCACCTGACAGTCCTTGTCATGTAGACTTGTGCAGACCACGGGCACCTGACAATCCTTGTCATGTAGACTTGTGCAAACCACGGGCACCTGACAATCCTTGTCATGTAGACTTGTGTAGACCGATATAAAGACATAGTTCCCCGGGCACCTGACGATCCTTGTCATTCAGACTTGTGCAGACCGATCTGAAGACCGAGTTCTTACCGTCCGTCAACTCCAAAGGGGAAGAGACAAAAACCAAAATGTCGAAACGAAAATGCCCAAGGCATCTCATTCTCTCAGCACATATGAAGATTTTACGTTCTATCAAGGTGTCTCCATTCCGACACGTGTTGGTTGATCCAAGATCTAAGAATTTAAGGAAGAAAGGTTTTAACGGAATTTCCGGTGTGTTTTACATGTATTTTGAAGATTTGTGTGGATTTTTTTTTTCTCAATGGCTTGCGAGTTGACCTCAACGCGGTTGACAGCCCTGATATGGCCCTCAGCGGTCGGCTGGGCTACACAAGCAACGTTATCTGTCTGTGTTATCTGAACCTTTCTCATCGTCACTTTGGGACTTGGCAGGCGATGTCCAGCGGAGGCTGAATGGGCGCAGGCACTAACAAACATTACCTCAGGAGCTTGGCGGCAGAGCTGCGTCTTCTCTGGTTGGTTGCCTCTTGACGGCTTTTTAGACTACTGCTTGCTCTTTTTGGACTGCTTGTGCTGGGATGGCAGCGACGACAATAAAATCTGGATGGAGCTGTGTTTTAGGAGGGAGCCTGGAATTCGCAACGTGGGAGGAATAGTACTTAGGTAACACAGGAGACCAAAGAACACACACACGCACACACGCATACACGCACGCACACCTCACGCACGCACCCTCGCACACACACACGCAGGAACAACACACACACACGCGCACGCACACACACGCTCGCACGCGCACACGCACACACACATTCTCTCTCTCTCTCTCTCTCTCTCTCTCTCTCTCTCTCTCTCTCTCTCTCTCTCTCCACACACACACACACACACCACACACACAACACACACACACACACACACACAAATGCACTCGCGCACACACACTCTCTCTCTCTCTCACACATACACACACGCACGCTCGCTCTCTCTCTCTCTCTCTCTCTCTCTCTCTCTCTCTCTCTCTCTCTCTCTCGCACACACACACACACACACCACACACACACACACACGCTCGCGCGCGCACACGCACACACGCATTCTCTCTCTCTCTCTCTCTCTCTCTCTCTCTCTCTCTCTCTCTCACACACACACACACACACACACACACACACACACACACACGCACGCACACACACGCATGCACGCACACACGCACACTCACACACACACACACACACACTCACACACATACACGCACGCACTCTCTCTCTCTCTCTCTCTCTCTCTCTCTCTCTCTCTCTCTCTCTCTCTCTCTCACACACACACACACACACACACACACACACACACACACACAACAAAAACGCGCGCGCGGGCGCCTCTTCAGAGGGCATAATCGTTTTTAGCTGGACACATTGAAATACGCTTTAACAAGACAGTGGCCGCGGTTCTTTCCCCTGGGTCAAAACCACAGAGTATAATCATACAAACACACCTCACCGGCTTATCCTATAGGCCACACACCACAATTAGCATTTTGCATGAAATCACTGTGTGACCCATGTAAGCGTTTTGTGGCCTACAGTAAGTCTGAACCAGCATTTAATGTCAAACTGATAATTGATCAAAAGAACAACTCCCCACCAAATGATTCCCTGTTCGGGGGGAGATTTTCACCGATGAAATCCCAATCTTCAAAGACATGACCTCTCCCCTGGCTGACGTCACATTTCAGGCCTTTGCGCTCACCCGCCGTGACCCTACCTTTGCGGCCAGCTGCAAACCCCAAATAGTCCCGTTCCTTGATGATCTTAATCTTCTGCTTGGAACCACCTACCTACCTTGTACCTTGATGGCCATAAGAAACCCAAAAATGAAGAGAATGAAATTTTAAAGACACCATACAAATTCTCAAAAACGATCGAGTGCGGCCAGTCTATAAATACTCGACTCCTTGATTAAGCAGCAAGGCCTTGGCGCATTAATTCGTTTTTTTTGGTGTGTGCAGCCACATCTCGTGCATCATGATGGGGGAGGGGGGGGGGGGGGGGAGGTTGAGGCGGACCTGTGTTGACACACGACGGTGCGGGTCGTAGACCCCGTGGCGCCCTCTAGCCGGGGGGGGGGGGGGGGGGGGGGGGGGGGGGGGGGGGGGGGCTGACAAGATTGATGGCGACTCTCTGCTCGCCTTCCCCATGTTGGCTAGGTGTCTTCTGGCTGACTCCACGTGCCATCCTGGACTGTCCACTCACCGTCCCGTGGTCTGTGGGATCTGCCCTGGCCTAGGTGGGAGAGTCTGGGGAGGAATAAGGCGGGAGGGAAGGAGAAGGGGAAGAGATGTCGCGAGCGCGCGCGCGCACACACACTCACACATACAAGCGCGCGCGCACGCACACAACACACACTCACGCATACAAGCGCGCGCGCGCACGCACGCACACGCACACAAACACACACACACGCACACCTCTCATGCATTCGCACGCGCGCGCGCACACACACACACACAGACACACACACACAGACACACACACACACAGAGTCACACATGCGGGCCCGTGCCCACACATCCAGACACAGACACGTGTACACACACATACAATGATAAAAATGGCACAGCCAATGTTATTTAGGGTGCTGAAGGTCTGACCAGCGCGATGGGGTGATGCGTAGGTCACACATCTGCCAAGTCATAGCCACGAGACCCTCTTCTTAAATTTTCTTTATCTTAGCCATTAATTCAATTATCCATCAGCTTCAAATCATGCGCAATGTTGTCTCAAAAACTCAGCGGATGTGGTGTAGCGTATATGGACTACTCCGCACGCCAGTGACGCCTTCTTGGTGAAACTGAAACTGATTTCGCGAGAGAGGATCCGATTGCTGAGGTACCGTCTACTGGGAGGTCGCAGGGGAGGGAAGATCTTATTGTTCAAGGGAGATCACTGGTCTTGTGTCCTTTTGCCGAGGGAGTAGTCTTCACCAGACGGTCGGTTTCTTTGATGTTGATTCTACGTTTGGGTTGAAGGCTTCACAAGATGGGACATCTGACGGACATCTGCGGTGCTTATTAAGGCTAGGAATCCAGAGCACAATACAGAGGATTAGCGTGGCTTTTAGAGTCAGGAAACGAAGAAATGGGAAAAGTAATACAGTGAAAGAATAGGAGATTAGGAGAGCGTCTGGTTGGAGGACTCTTTGGATCAGTGGGAAAGGCGTTCACTTCAGTTCCTGTTGCTTGCTTATAGTCTAGCGACTGCGAAGGATCACATTAAGGGCTGTCACCTCATTGAAGCGAACTCTCAGAAGGTTAGACCAAGAATAATAGACATGAACATACACAGAATGCTACTTCCCCAGATGCCGCTCAGATGAAGAACGCTTGTGTGTGTGTGTGTGTGTGTGTGTGTGTGTGTGTGTGTGTGCGCGTGTGCGTGCGTGCGCGAGCCCGTTTGTATCTATTATTTGTTAAGTCTGAAGATGACGTAACTATTTGACCAATTTAAGATTTCGTTTCATACCAGTCAAACTGAGGTCACTTGTATTTGTTTGTCCATGAGTTCGTATTTCTATGATCAAGATGGAAAAGGCTGTGCCAGTCTTGAATAAATGTTAATTTGTATCTGTTCTTTTCTCCAGTTGTTGCTGCTGTGTAGATATGCTAGGTACAGGGTATATGGGCAAGCTTGGAACATTTTTTTAAAAAATAAGAATATAGGTTTCTGGATTGTGGATTTCGATATTAGAAACGTAGTTACAGACTCAGAATCAAAAACTTGCTTGGAGAATATTTCGACAGGGTCGCTCTGTCTTCATCAGTTCACTGTTGCTGTTGTGGCAGCGAGACTGGTGGGACGACTGTTGTGTGGGGGTGAACGGTTGTCAGGAGCTGATTGTAGATGGGGGAAGTTCAAAGCCTTGATCTCTGTTCAAGCTGGGGACGTCAGGTCTTGATTTCGATGGCTTCTTTAACTTTTCTTTTTCACCACCCCGTCTACAGGAACACTCAAACCGATCTACTTCTGCCATACATGAACATCTACAAGCCACAGGCCACAGTTTCAGCCCCCAAGAAACCAAGATCTCATCTACAAAGCGCTGCCACAACAGCCACAGTGAGCTGAAGAAGACAGGGCGACCCTGTCGAAATATTCTCCAAGTAAGTTTTTGATCCTGAGTCTATAACTACGTTTTCTTTTTTTTTTTTTTTTTTTTTTTTTTTTTTCTTTCTTTCTTTCTTTTTTTTTTTTTAGGACTGTCTCCTTGTTTGTTCTGTGCGCTCTGTGCTGTCATTTCTGCTGGGCAGTTTTTTGTCGTAAGCAGCATTGGTTCGGAGTTACGGGCCTGTGATTATTTCATCATATGGTGGCAAGAGTTACCCTACTTGTTTCTTATTCACAATTCACGTGTTTCACTTTTGTGTGTTGAATAAGCGTTAGTTTGCCGCCTAGTTTTTTGTGTGTTTATTTTGGATGCTGGTTTGCGGTTTCTCAGTCTGTGCTTTCGGATTCAAATGTCTTGATGAGCAATTACCGACAGCAACAGCACTGTTGGTCACGTGTCTTCTGTGGATACTGTTAAGGTCTGTTCTGGGGGAGATGCCACAATGTTGATGAGAAAGATGCGCATCTTGTCCCATTTCTCTGGTACCTAAAAAAAAAAAAAAAAAAAAAAAAAAAAAAAACATGGAACAATGCAGACTCTCCCACACTCACACGTGAACGATGTGACTAGGACCGGACATGGTGTAACCTGGATCGTTTTTGACCTTCGCACAGCTTTAGGGCCGGAATAGCTCAGTGGCAGAGCATCGGACTCGTAATCTTGGGGTTGCGGGTTCGCATCTCTGTCAGGCCCGTTTTGGTACAGGAGGATTTTTCCCTCGGGGGTTAACTTAAGCTCTGATTCCATTCCCCACATAGTCTTTCGAATGAGACTATAAACCGAGGTTCCGTGTGTGAACGCGAGCACATCTTGCACAGAAGTCAAATCCCATCACCAAGTTTCGGAAGAGAAGGCCAGTTTGGCCGTTGGTTTGGATGACACGTTACACATAGCATGCACCTTCCCCGAAGCTGGAGTATGGCTGCCTTAATGGCGGGATGAAAAACGGTAGTAGTACACACAAAAGTGTCAATAATCAACATGATGATTGTGAACACTAAAAGAAAGAAGGAGAGAAGAAGACATCTTGCACGGGAAGGGAGGTAACTCTGACAAGCGTATTAGCACACTAGAGAGGACAGGACCTTCCGTGATGCCTGACGTGATGGTTGAGTTGAGCGGGACATGCTGTGAGCTGTAGGAAGCTATAGCACGGAGAGTCAGACGTCTTGCGGATTTGAATGCTGGCAGGCTTGGGGCCAGGTCTGTGTCTGCGCTGGGAAGGAGGCACCCAGGGCTTGTCGTTTCGTTCAGGCTGGAGTCGGGGTCAAGCTGTTCGTTCGTTTGTTTGACGTCGGGGACAATGACGTCTCGACGATGCTCTCTTTATAGAACTAGATCTCTGACGTAATAACAACAATGTCGTCATTCGTCGCTGACGTGCGTCTTTTTTTTTTTCTGCTAGAACGTTTGCGAAGCTGGCTGTGAACGCACTTAAATTGCCGTGTGTGTGTGTGTGTGTGTGAGTGTGTGTGTGTGTGTGTGTCAATGGGAGTTGAGTTAGTGCAGTGAGAGCCATGCACATGTGAAATACCCCCCCCCCCCCCCCCCCCCCCCCGCCCTCCCCCTTCCAGACTATCCTGTCCTCAAAAATCAAGAGTTCTCATCTCTCTAGACACAAGATATGTGATGTGCCCATCAAGGCAGAATTCAAGCAAAAGTTTATCAACCTCTTCGTGGTGGTTTTCAATCGCACCTTTCAGGAATACAAAACCACGCAGCCCTCCCCCTGTTTCTTCGTTTTGTTTGTTTGTTTGTTTTGTTTGTTTGTTTTTTTGTTTTGTTTGCTTTTCGTATTCATTGTCCCGATTGTTGTTTATCTTGCTTGTAGAAGACCTGCATTTTTGT
This sequence comes from Conus betulinus, assembly GCA_016801955.1. Classification (NCBI taxonomy): domain Eukaryota; kingdom Metazoa; phylum Mollusca; class Gastropoda; order Neogastropoda; family Conidae; genus Conus; species Conus betulinus. The sequence goes on from JADBJO010003711.1 coordinate 39,166, forward strand.
AAACAATCGGTATTTATTGGGTTTTTTTTAGTGCGTGCGTGCGTGCGTGCGTGTGTGTGTGTGTGTGTGTGTGTGTGTGTGTGTGTGGTGTGTGTGTGTGTTTTGCTTGTTTGTTTGCTTATATGACTGAGTTTGGTTTCGTGAAGTGTTTGTAGTTCCTTTGATGAAATTTACAACAAACACAGGTCTGAGGTCTCCTGTCTGCTCCTTTCTTTTCTTCGTTCCATTATTAGTGTGGAAGTAGCCATCAGAGATCAGAGAGAGAGAGAGAGAGGAGAGAGAGAGAGAGAGAGAGAGAGGAGAGAAGAGAAGAGAAGAGAAGACAAGAGAAAATTCTTTATTTACGAGGATATAGATAAGCACTGACCCGCTATTTTACATCCAGTCCTCGCCCAGTAGGGGCCACAACGTGCAGTGAAATGAAAATACGTAAGAAAGCAAAACACACAAGGCGGGTCATGCAATCAGGGTGGAACATCTAATGAAAATGAAAGGGAAATGGAGAAAAAAAAAAAATAAAAAGCAGCAAAAATAAATAAGAGAGAGAGAGAGAGAGAGAGAGAGAGAGAGAGAGAGGAGAGAGAGAGAGATTTTGATTTTGCTGCTCATAGCCAAGCCGACCGCAAGGGCCATTTCACGGGTGTCACTTTGCTGAAGGCAACTCTCAATATAGAATTTTTTTTTTTTTTTCCGTTTTAGATACGCACACCACCAATTAACACATATTTTCTAAAAGCATGCCTGAAGTCCGTGAAAAATCTTTTTTCCGTAAAGTCTTGGATCAGATGATGAATATTGATCTCTTTTAGAAACTCACAAATCAGCGTCAGGTGGGGTGTCTCTCTAAACATGATTTCCGTGGCGTCAGCCATGAAATGTTTGTGTCTGACAGCTTGTGAATCCCGACGCTCTATACGAATTTGTTTGATAGTAAGTGGTGCATGGTTAGCTAGCAAGCAAGTCTGTTGTTAGACAGGACCGCAGCTGTTTGGAAGTTTCAATTCTTCGTTAGCCAGACAGGTAGACAGGAGGTAAGTCTGAAGTCACGTCCAGTCAATCACCCGCCATCTGTGAATTGTGTGTGTGTGTGTGTGTGTGTGTGTGTGTGTGTGTGTGTGTGAGAGAGAGAGAGAGAGAGAGAGAGAGAGAGAGAGAGAGAGAGAGAGAGAGAGAGATTTGTCTTAGTTACGTTTTGTTTTTTGGTTTGTAGAGGTAATGTTTTTACTTTCTATCTTTCTTTCTTTCTTTCTTTCGTTTCTGTTTTCTCTTTACTTTCTGTTTGCTTTTTTCTTAATAAGCAGACAACTGGACTTTGTTTGAAAAGCCTGATGGAAATGATCTGTAGATATATGGATATTAAAAAACAGATAAGTCAGATGGTCAAAAAGAAACTGGCAACGTACTGTATACACCCACCACGACGGGACAGAACACATTCAAATTGCAACATTATATTAGAATCTCTCTCAAGCAAAAGAGAAAAGCAACATCTCACTTCACAACAACAACAACAACAACAACAAATAAAAGTAAAGGAAAGAAGAGAAGCAAAACAAAACTCTGACTCAACAAACATGGAAAGCACTCAATGGCCTTCTCTGATTTTGTCCAGAAACTCAACCTCGCTCCCCCCCCCCCCCCCCCCCCCCCCTCCCCCTCCCCCCACCATCCCCCCTCCTTCCTTTCACTTGCCCCCCCCCCCCCCCCCCCCCCCCCCCCGTCCCCCATCCCCCTCCCCACCCCGCCCCCCTTCCCCTCTTTCCTTCCCTCTTTCCAATCTCCCCCCCCCCCCCCCCCCCCAAGCCTTCCCCTTCCTCTCCTTTTCGCCTCTCTCACTTCTCTCCAAACGCCCCCACCCCCCCCCCCCCACCCCTCTTTCCCATTCTCACTGTGGTGTAGCATTGGGTCATCGTTGCTTTGGTGCGTGTGTCTGTCTGTCTGTCTGTCTGTCTGTCTGTCTGTCTGTCTGTCTCTCTCTCTCTCTCTCTCTCTCTCTCTCTCTCTCTCTCTCTCTCTCTCTCTCTCCCCTACCAAGCCAAGGGCGATAAACCACCCTGGGCCCGACACTCCATCGCTAGCTTGAAGCCGCCAGGGGGCGCCAGCGGAAGCGTCGCGCACTTCCTGAACTTGACCGTCCAACGATTTACGCCCCCTTTCTTGTCAGAGGTGGCATTCCCCCATTCTCTCCTCCCCCTTCCCCCCACCACACCACACACCCCAACCACCCCACCACTCACCCACCCACCGCCAATCGCCTGCTTTCTCCCAATGCCGCTGGCCTATTCCTGGCGTCTTCAGTCTCCGTGACGCCAGAAACTTACACTAAGGCAAGAAGAAGAAGAAGAAGGAGAAGAAGAAGAAGAAGAGGGAAAAAAAAAAAAAAAAAAAAAAAAAAACCCACCACACACCGATTTGAGGACAGAAGGCACAGAAAGTCTGGAACCGAAATGTGATAATACGGGAATAAAAGGGAAATGATTCTAGAAGAAAAGAGGAACTTCGGAACTGGGGAGAAAATCAGGAACAAAGCACAATTCCCACAATTCGACAAGACCTGTCTGTCTGTCTGTCTGTCTGTCTGTCTGTCTGTCTGTCTGTCTCTCTCTCTCTCTCTCTCTCTCTCTCTCTCTCTCTCTCTCTGTCTCTCTCTCTCTCTTCTTTCTCTCTCTTTGTCTTTATCTCTCTCTGTCTCTCTCTTTCTCTCATTCTGTCTCTCTCTATCTCTGTCTCTCACTGTCTGTCTGTCCGTCTGTCTGTCTGTCTGTCTCTCTGTCTCTGTCTCTGTCTCTCTCTCTCTCTCTCTCTCTCTCTCTCCTCTCTCTCTCTCTCTCTCTCTCTCTCTCTCACTGAGCAAATTCTTGTGTGACTCCCTTTTCAGTAGAATCGTGCTAGGATTTGTTTGAAACGATTATTGGTGGAGCTATTTGCTTTCCAACTGGAATTGGTTTTTTTGCTCAGTGTTACTAACGATTGCTACTAAGTGAGCGGAGCATCGTTCTAAAGTGAAGATGGCGTGAGTTCTGTCATGCGCAAATGTTTAAACGCCAGCTGTTCTGTCACAATTGTGTATGCTTATTACATCATAGGTGATTTCCGTGGTGTGTGTGTGTGTGTGTGTGTGTGTGTGTGTGTGTGTGTGTGTGTGTGCTTGTGTGTGTGTGTGTGAGTGTGTGTGTGTGTGTGTGTGTGTGTGTGTGTGTGTGTGGTGTGTGTGTGTGTGTGCGTGCGTGCGTGCGTGCGTGTATATGTCTGTGTGTGTACTGCCTGTGCATATATGCGTGTGTGTGCGTGCCGCGCGCGCGCGCGCGCGCGCGCGTGTGTGTGTGTATGTGCGT
>JADBJO010003711.1:47500-67500 GCA_016801955.1 Conus betulinus
CTTTTCCTCTATCTGTCTTCATTTCCTTTCCTTTCTTTCTTTCCTTCCTCCTAGGACCTTTTTTTTTCTTCTTCCTTTCCTTCTTTTTTTTTTTGTTCTTTCTTTGTTCTTTCTTTCCTCGTTTCGTTTCCTTTTTCCCGTCTTTCCCTTTCCAACCCCCCCCCCCCCCCCCCCTTTTTTTTTTTTTTTTTTTTTTGTCCCCCCCCCCCCCTTTGTTTTTTTTTTTTTTTTGTTTTTGTCTTTCTTTCTGTTTTCCTTTCCTTTCCTCGATCTTTTCTGTCTTCTTTCCCCGCCCTCCTTCCTTCATTCTTTTATCTTATCTTATTCTTCCTTTTTCTTTCTTTCCATGTTTCTCTACCTTCTCTTCGTTTCTTCCCGCCGCCTTCCTTTTCTGTTTATAACTCCCCTTAATTCCCATTTTTTTTTTCCCACTGTAGTTGTGCCTTGATTTTTGTATATGAAAAGTAAACATGGAGAGGGGGGTCTCCTCTGCCCTGACACCGGCAGTGGAGAGAGGAAGGGCGGTAACCCCAATGTTCAGAACAATGCGTCGCTGCGGTTTCCACTGTCACTTGGCGTTTTGTTGAAGAGCATTGACTGTGGGCTCATCGATAAGATCATCAGGTTCGGACACTGTTGCAGTGGGTCACCACACACACAAACACAAACACACAACACACACACACACACACACACAGCTGAGAGAGACGAGAGACGGGACGTTCTGTGGGTTTGCGCTGGTGGGTTTGGAAGAGTAGGGAAGCAGAGAGAGAGAGACGAGCAGAGAGAGAGAGAGACGAGGGCTGTGCTTGCTCTGTTCGAAACGACTCCGCAGGTTCCTATATCAGTGTGTGTGTGTGTGGTGGGTGTGGGTTGTGTCGTGGTGTGGTGTGTGGTGTGTGTGTGTGTGTGTGTGTGAATCGGTTTTAAAGCATGTCTGTATGTAACGCTGTAATAAATCATGGTCCTCGTCTACGGCGAGGGCGGATCCCGTAAATTGATGCCGTGGTGTTTTCCCTTAACAATTGGTAGTGTATATGAGAGAGAGAGAGAGAGAGAGATGGAGAGGAGAGAGAGAGAGAGAGAGAGAGAGAGAGAGAGATAGAGAGAGAGACAGACAGACAGACAGACAGACAGACAGAAGAGGACAGACAGACAGACAGACAGACAGAGACAGACAGACAGACAGACGAAACAGACAGTCAGACAGACAGAGGTAGGGAGAGAGAGTGTTGGCGACGTAATATTGGAGAGAGAAGACAGAGACAGAGAGAGAGGGATAATTAGTAGCGTATGTTTCGGATCGAGAGAGAGAGAGAGAGAGAGAGAGAGAGAGAGTGAGGGGGGGACAAGTAGTGACTTGTTCAGGATCGCAAAGAGAGAGAGAGAGAGAGAGAGAGAGAGGAGAGAGAGAGAGAGAGAGAGAGAGGACATTGCAGGATCAAGAGAGAGAGAGTCGAGAGAGAGAGAGAGAGAGAGGAGAGAGAGACAGACAGAAGAGAGACAGAGAGGACAGAGACACACAGAGAGAGAAGGAGAGAGAGAGAGGACAGTTAGTGGCATATTCAGGATCGCAAGAGAGAGAGAGAGAGAGAGGAGAGAGAGAGAGAGAGAGAGAGAGAGAAATAGTGTACTGTTCTAATGACAAGGCTAAGTCCCATATCAACAGGGTATATGTGGGAAAAGCCATGATGCGAGAAACATACGAGCTTAACATCAATTCAAAACATGCAGTCTAGAATACTAACAGAACACAACTGCAGTTTCAATCATTCGCTCCTTCTGGTAAGGGAAATAAAACCCGGGACATTTCAAACAATAGCTTGCAAGTCGATTGATGGCCAGCTTATTTTTTTTTCCAGAAGAAAGAAGCATGCTTAACCGTAAAAAACGATGGGAAAATGTCAAAACTATTTTTTTCCCCAAATGTCTTGTTCTTCAGTTTCAAATTTGAACAAGTCGCAGGCTTCTTCGTACTTTAATTTTGAAATTCTTTTTTTGATAGGTGGGACCCCGTCCCCCACATTTCCCCCCCGTCTTTCTTATCTCCCCTCCCCCCCTTTTTTTTTTCCAAATAAAGATTTCACTCATGCTCACCATGCAAGGTCTGTGTGTTGTTTACACTACAGATGGACAGTCGCATGCTGAGTTTCGTGTTTCACCATTTGACACAAAGTGGACTCAAAGCTGGGTGTTTTCTGACAGACGAAACAAAGCTGTTCTACCTTTGTGGAGGTCTGCGCTGTCCCCCGCAGTACAGTTCTACCTCTCTACGTGTGTCTTGAATGATGGGTGGTTACTACGCTTTTCATCGGATAAAAAAACGTCAAAAAAATGACCCTTTTAAGCGTGTAGGGTGCCATAGTCCGAAAAAGATGTCATGTTCATTAGGGTGTATAGGATGATGCGTGCCAGGTGGGGACAACGGGAAACAAAGGCGCTTCACCCCTGGAGGGTCGGGGTTCAAACCCCGTGTGGTTTGGCCCTAAAAGCCGTGGGGGTGCCAGGGGGAAGATCTAGTGGTTGCAAGAGGGCACAGCGTGGGGGAGATGATTAAAAAAAGAAAAAAAACAGATACCCTCCCCCCCCCACACCCCCTGCAGACCCCTCCCCCTGCCCGCTCCCCCTCCCCCTCTTTCCCCATCCCCCACCCCCCACCCTAGACGCTTCTCGCTGTATGTATACAAGACAAATGCACATCCGTGAGGCTAGTCATTTGGCAGGCGTTGTGTTTTGTACTATGGGTGTATTCTCATAATATACACATACACACATACATGCATGCATACTCACGTGTGGTTACTCACACACACACACACACACACACACCACACACACACACACACACACACACACACACACACACACACACCACACACACACACGCACACACACACACACACACACACACGCGCGCACGCACACACACAGAGATACACCACGTACACACACGCGTGCGCATTTTTTGTGTCTCTCTCTCTATCTTTGTCACTGTCTGTCTGTCTGTATGAGACGTCTGTCTGTCTGTCTGTCTGTCTGTCTGTCTGTCTGTGTCTCTGTCTCTGTCTCTGTCCCTCTCTCTCTCTCTCTCTCTCTCTCTCTCTCTCTCTCTCTCTCTCTCTCTCTCTCTCTCTCACCGTCATCAGACACACTGACTGACAGACAAACAGGTGCGCATACACACAGGTGCGCGCACCTACTTACGTACGCACACTCACCCAGACTTGCATGTATACGTGCAAACACGCACCGCACACAGACACACGCGCACATAGAAACGCACACAAATGCACAGACGCACATATGCGCACGCATAGAACGTGCCCATAGACACCGTGCATGTCGTAGTTTAGTTTGGATTCTAATTTGTTAAAGTTTAAATTGACCTAGTTTTTTGTTTCACCTGGTTTAGTTTGATTTAATTTTTTTTTATACCTTGACTTGATTTGGACTAATTTGATTTAGTTGAATTTGATTTTGTTTGAAGTGGCTTGATTATTGTTTTTGGTTTGGGTTGGTTTGGTCTAGTTTGGACTGGTTCGTCTCGATTTGCTTTGGTTTGGATGAATTTCAGTTGGTACAATCTCATTTGACTTGCTTGATTTGATTTGATTTGGTTCGGGTTAATAAATTTAGTTTGATTGGTTTTATTTGATTTGGTTTGACTTGTTCTAATTTTGGTTTGGTTGGAATTGATTTAGTTCGACTTAATTTGATTTCGTTTGTTTTTTGTTCGACCCGGTTTGATTTCGTTTTGTTTCGTTTTGTCTCCCGCGTCTTGCGACCCATGAGGCAGTCAAGGCGCTCCACTGTGCACGGTCCTCAGCCAGTCTGCTGGTGTGTCACTCCATCCTCTGTCAACGAGTCTGAGGTCTCTCTCCACTGTCTGTCGCCAGCTCATCCTGGGTCGTCCTCTTTTTCCTCTGGCCTGCTGGGGTCCATTTAATGGCCTGGTTTGCAGGTCTTGATGAAGGTAATCTTAAGACATGACCCAGCCAACCTCTTCATTTTGGTAAAAGTCTGACCATTTGATGCCCAAGATCTTACGTTGATTTGATTTGATTTGATTCGACTTGGTTTCGATTTATTTGATTGTTTGGGGTTGATTTTATTGATCTAGGCTTGGCTTGGCTTGATGTAGCCTGATTTGACTTGGTTTGGTTTGGTTCGGTATGATTCAGTTCGGCTTAATTCAGTGTGACTTGGTTTGGTTTGAGTTAAGCAGGTTTGGTTTGGATTGGTCTTTGATTTGGTTTGGTTTAGCCTTTGGTTCGGTTGGGTTTGGTTTGGGTTGGGTTGGGTTGGGTTGGTCTTGTTTGGTTTGGTCTTGTTTGGTTCGATTCGGTTCGGTTCGGTTCGGTTTGGTTGGGTTGGTCTTGTTTGGTTTGGTCTTGTTTGGTTCGGTTGGTTTGGTTTGTTTTGGTTTTGTTTGGTTTGGTTTGGTTTAGTCTTTGGTTCCTTTCGGTTAGGTTCGGCTCTCGGTCGGTTTGATTTGGTTTGGTCTTGTTTGGTTTGGTTTGGCTTGGTCTTGTTTGATTTGGTTTGGTTTGGTTTAGTCTTTGATTTCGGTTCGGTTCGGTTTGGTTTTGTTTGGATTGGTTTGGTTTGGTTTGGTTTAGTCTCTGGTTTGGTTCGGTTTAGTCTCTGGTTTGGTTCGGTTTGGTTTGGTTTGTTTTGGTCTTGCTTGGTTTGGTTCGGTTCGGTTTGGTTTGGTTTGGTTTGTCTTGCGTGGTTTGGTTCGGTACGCTACGGTACGGTACGGTTCGGTTTGATTTGGTTTGGTTTGTTTTGGTCTTATTTGGTTTGGGTCGGTACGGTTCAGTTAGGTTCAATTCGGTTCGGTTCGGTTTGCTTTGGTTTGTTTGGTCTTGTTTGGTTTGGTTCGGTACGGTACGGTACGGTACGGTATGGTACGGTACGGTACGGTACGGTTCAGTTTGGGTTCGGTTGGGTTCGGTTGGGTTCGGTTTGGTTCGGTTTGGTTTGGTTTGGCTTGATTAGCTACGGTTTGACTTTAATTTACGGGAGTTTTTGTGTAGTTCGCTTTGATGATTCCAAGTTTGTCCTTGATTATTCTTTCTTTCCCTTCTACTCCCTACCCCCACCCCCTCCTCTCCTCTCCCTTATCCACTGTCAACTCTACCCCACCACACGAAATGGAGAGAGAGAGAGACGAGGAGAGAGAGAGAGAGAGAGGGGGGGAGAGAGAGAGCGAGATGGGGGAGAGAGAGAGAGATCTGAGAGAGAGAGAGCGAGAGAGAAGAGCGAGGAGAGGGAGAGGAGAGAGGAGAGCGAAGAGGAGAGAGAGAGAGGAGAGAGAGAGAGAGAGAGGAGAGGGGAGAGGAGAGAGAGAGAGAGACAAAAAATGTTTTTAATGTCAGGGAGAAGAGAGGAGAGAGAGTAAAAAATGGGCCCATAACATCGGAACAACAGCACACAAAACAGAAATCATTTACATTTTTGAATAGAATAGAGTGCATCCGTACGTGTGTAACGCGCTTTGTGAAACAAAATCAACCTTACCGTAAAAACAATAGCTTGCTGTTTTACTTGACATTGGTATGGGAAGAATGTAAACATCCGGTGTGGTGGGCTCAATGAAGTAATGAGCTGAATTAATTCGTTTAATTTATCCTTATTTCAAATGGTACATCTCGGACATTATGAGAGAGAGAGAGAGGAGAGAGAGAGGAGAGAGAGAGAGAGAGGAGAGAGAGGAGAGAAGACGAGAGAGAGGAGAGAGGAGAACTCAGAACTCAAAAAACTTTTATTCGATGGCAAAGGATTGAGATTTTAATTGATATCAGTTCTTCCACATCTGTTCTTGTTAAAACTAAATTAATGAGAGAGACTAAGAGAGAGAGAGAGAGAAGAGAGAGAGGAGAGAGAGAGAGAGAGAGGAGAGAGAGAGAGAGAGAGAGAGAAGAAAGAAGAAGAAGAAGAAGAAGAAAAAGAAGACGAAAGAGGAAAAAAGAAGAAGGTAGCGTGACTTCAAGTTCCCCATGCAACACGACCCCAAAGGGGTCTTCCAGAAGACATCTGTGTCGGTGTTCGCACGAATGTGCGTTAATACTCACGCTCAGGTCTCGCAGGGGTCGGTCCACGCGGTGACAGCCTCCCCCTGACTCCCCGCGGTGACAGCCTAGGGCGTCATACGTGACTCCTACCGGGTGGCGGGTGGCCTAGAGGGGTGTGGAGGGTGTGAGAGGGGAGGGGTGGGGGGGGGATGAGGAAATTGGGGTACGCAGGTTGAGGGGGACTGGCGGGGGAAGGGGGCGGGGGGGTATTTGATCTACTCTGGTGATCTTTCACACACACCACACACACACACACAACACAACACACACACACACACACAACACAGATACACATGCCACGCACGCACGCTTACAGACGCTTGCCCGCTTCACACACACACACACGGCGCGCGCGCGCGCGGGTGCTCTGGTTTTTTCCCCACGCATGGCACGCAAGTGCGCGCGGCACATGATCACACACGCACCACACACACACACACACAAACACACACACAACACACACATATCGTACAAACACACACATACGCACGCACTATTCGCGCACACAAACACCACACACACACACACACACTGCTGGCCGCTGCGCGCGCGCAAGCGCGCGCGCACGACAACCACGCATGCACGCATACGCACACGTGCAGGTCACATATCACACAGCACATATGCGTGCTCTCTCACTCTTCTCTCACACACACACGCGCGCGCGCGCGCGCTCGCACACACATCGCTGCACTCCTTCTCTCACCGGCTATCGGTGGATCTCTCTCTCTCTCTCCTCCTCTCCTCCTTTTTTTTTCTCTCCCTCTCACAACTTTTTCCCCTTTTTTTCCTTTTCCCAACACACCCTACACATCACACGACTATCACACACACTAACACACACACACACACACACACACACACGCACACACACACCACACCCAAACCACACACACACACGACTCTCACCACACACACACACACACACAACACCCAACACAACACGCCCACACCACACACACACACCACACACACACACACACACACAACACGTACACACACGTACACACACACGCACACGCACCACAGCACATATCACGCCACACGTACACATACCTACTGTGCACTCCATGCACACACACGACAACACACACACACACCACACACACCCACACACACACACACACACACACACACAGCATACACACACACACACTCGCCACGTATCACAAAAACCCTACTACCATGCCTCCCATCAGCTAATTACTGGGTCCGGCACCGACACGTAAAGCAAGACTTGCCCTGTTACCGCACTGCCTCCGATAAACCATCTCCCATACCACCTGCTCCTCTCGGCCGGCCTCGTTAACACACGCTTCCAGCACCCCCCCTGGAAGGGGGCGCTGCCATCTGATGGCAAGGGAGATAACCCACGGTAGGGCGGCGCTAGGTGGCAGGACCTTCCGCGGCTCCCGACATTGAGAGTCACTCAAGCTTTCAAGAGTTATTTACCCATTGTGTCAATCTTCCCGGGGGGGAGAAGGAGGGAGGAAAAAAAAAGTCAGTGCGACCCCCCTTCTCGGTGTTGGATGAGACCGTTCACAGAGGGATCCAAGCCTCGTTATCTTTGTTTTATCTGGGGTCGGGGGATGGCCAAAGAGGTGGGGGGGGGGGGGGGGGGGGGATTAATATTCATTATCTGAGTGATTGCGGGTAAGTTGATGTTCGTGGAACAATGCCAGGAATTCTAACTAAATCAGTCGGGGGTTCGGTGTGATGCGGTTCCAGATTGAAGAGAGAAGTAAAAGCCATACAGGCCTGATGCCTATCTTTTAACTTCTCATTTGCAAACAGCGAGTCTTGGGATTCGTTTGTCCACATTTCTCTTGGCGGTTCGCTGACATTTATTTAAGATTTTTTTCGTTTGCGTTTTGTGGAGTAGTAGTAGTAGTAGTAGTAGCCGTAATAGTAGTAGTTGTAGTAGTAGTAGTGTAGTAGTAGTAGTAGTAGTAGTAGTAGCAGCAGCAGCAGCAGCAGCAGCAGTAGCGGTAGTAGTAGTGGTGGTGGTGGTGGTGGTGGTGATAGTAGTAGAAGTAAAAGTCTTTTTCTCGTTCTCCTTCTTTAGTAATGATAATAAGGATAACTTTTGTAACCCCGTCCTAACAACGTAGGCTACCCGAGCGCTCTTTACACATTTAAACAAAGCGATGTCTAGAATATGCGCTGGCTAAACACACACACACACACACACACACACACACACACACCACACACACACACACACAGAGAAAGGAGAGTTCCACGTTCGTGAGGCTTAAACACCCGCACGCACTCGTATGCGCGCGCGCGCACACACACACACTCACACACACCACACACACACACACACACACACACACACACACACCGACAGACAGAGACAGAGACGAGAGAGACCAGAGAGACAGAGAGAGAGAGAGACAGCTCCGCGTTTGTGAGGCATAAACATACGCGCGGGCACACACACACACACACCGCTCGCGCGCGCGCGCGCGTGGCACGCACGCACGCACGCACACAGTCACACAAATAAGCACACACAGGTGTAACAGCTCTTTCGTACACAAAAAACTGTGCGCAAATGACAGGCCGCAATTTGGTGGTGTCCTCGGGTAGTATTCGACGACTGGCGTTCGAACAAATACATTTTAAGTGCAGACTTGAAATTCTTGAAGGATGGGGTTATGACATAGTTGGAGAGATAGCGAGTGCCAGGGTATCACCGCAGAAAATGAGAGCCGAGAAAACCGTGCCGCTGTGGTTAAAGTAGGGAATTGGAAATATTCGGTCATCAGAGGAAGAACGGGGGAACGGGTACAAACATATATTTCAAAGCGGTCAGAAAGATAGGTCGGCGCTTCACATGTTTCGTGATCATCTTTTTTCTTCCCCTCCTTCGTCCTCATCTCCTTGTCCTCCTCTTCCTCCACCTCCTTCACCTGCTTCTTCTTTTTATTTTTCACTTCTTCTTCTTCTTCTTCTTCTCCTCCTCCTCCTCCTCCTCCTCCTTCTTCTTCTTCTCCTCCTCCTCCTCCTTCTTCTTTCTATTTCTTCTTCTTCATCTTCTTCTTCTTCTTCTCCTCCTTCTTCTTCCTTCCTCCTCATCTCCTCCTCCTCCTTCTTCTTCTTCTTCTGCTCTTCTTCTTCTTCTCTTCTTCTTCTTCCTCTTCTCTCCTCCTCCTCATTTCTCTTATTCTTCTTCTTCTTCTTCTCTCTCCTCCTCCTCCTCCCTCTTCTTCTTATTTTCTTCTTCTTCTTCTTCTCTTCTTCTTATTCTTCTTCTCCTCCTCTTCTCCTCCTCCCTCCTCCTCCTCTTCTTTCCCCCTCCTCTTTCTTCCTCTTCTTCTTCATTATGCATTCCTCTAATACTGACTTCTTTCCTGATACCAGCTTCTAGGTAAAACTTCTACTTGATTTCAGCTTTTCTTGATACAAGTTCTAAGCTTCTCTCTTCTTCTTCTCCTTCTAGCCTCCTCCTCCTCTTCCTCTCCTCTTCCTGGTCCCCTGGTGGGGGAGACAAACCTCGCTCACGCTGACTGCTTCCTCCACTTTATAACGATGGGCGCTAATCTGGGGCCAGGGCCTGGACTGCCTGCAAGGGTTTCCTTGGACTTCTGTCATAGGATCTTTCTGGGTCAGTGTTCCCAAAACGCATCTTAGATTCCCCGCTCTCCTGCACCAGTGGGGTTTTTTTCTCTGGTGGGGCTCTCCTTCTCAGGGTTCCCAGGTCAGAAATGTTTTCTGGGATTGTGGAAGGTCTTGTGGACAACCAAGTGCAATCTTCCCCTAACACGCTGACCTGCTTTCTGCAGACTGTTTCTAAGTTCTCTGTCATTTCATCACTGTTCTTGATGGCGGGATGGTACAGCGTGTTGGAGAATGCCTTCAATGGATGTCCTTTTGAGGTGTGTGTGTGTGTGTGTGTCTCCTCAGGTGTGTGTGTGTGGTGTGTGTGTGTGTATGTGTTGAGCGTCCGCGCGCGCGCGCGCGCGCGTGTGTGTGTGTGTGTGTGTGTGTGTGTGTGTGGTGTGTGTGTGTGTGTGTGTGGTGTTGTGTGTGTGTGTGTGTGCTGTGTTCCTGTTTGTCCTTCAGGTGTGAGTTCCATGAAGGACTGGTGGACGTGTTGTAAATCCTCTGGAGCATGCCTCTTTCCCCTAACCGTACCTCCAGACCCTCAGCTTCTGCAGCCTTGTTGGTGTGTGTGTGAGGATGAAGGGTGTGTGTTGTGCGTGTGCATGGTGTGTGTGTTTGTGGTGTGTGTTGCTGTTGAGTCTGACGAATCAGCTCTGGCATGAACTGACGAAACAGTACCTCCGCTGTAGGAATGCTGCCCTTTCTTTGTCGATTCTGGCCTTGACATTGGGGGGGTCCGCGCTTCCTTCCCTGTCGACGACTCTGCCGAGGCAGACGATGAATTCCGCCTCCCCTCGTTGAATAGGCTTGACTTTGTGGACTTTCATCTTTCCCTTTCATTTTCTTTATTATTATTATTATTATTATTATTATTATTATTATTAGGCACATTATATGCCTAATCAACTGAATGCCCTGTGTGTTTACAACAAACAAGAACGTATCAAAATACAAGCCAAATGAATTAGAACAGCAGGCATCATTCAAACGGCACACCTCACATGTTGGCCGCACGTCCACCACCCAGCGTCTCCCCCCTCCCCTCCCCCTTACACTCCCTCTCTACCTTCATCCTCCTCTCAAACAAAAAAACCTGTACAATAAACGACTAAACAACCGGTATCCAATTACGTAACAGGACTGGCACGTGTTTATGTATATCAGTCAAGGGAGAGAGGAAGGCACGTGTTTATGTATATCAGTCAGAGGGAGAGAGGAAGGCACGTGTTTATGTATATCAGTCAGAGGGAGAGAGGAAGGCACGTGTTTATGTATATCAGTCAGAGGGAGAGAGGAAGGCACGTGTTTATGTATATCAGTCAGAGGGAGAGAGGAAGGCGACGTGTTTATGTATATCAGTCAGAGGGAGAGAGGAAGGCACGTGTTTATGTATATCAGTCAGAGGGAGAGAGGGAAGGCACGTGTTTATTATATCAGTCAGAGGGAGAGGGGAAGGCACGTGTTTATGTATATCAGTCCGAGGGAGAGAGGAAGGCACGTGTTTATGTATATCAGTCAGAGGGAGAGAGGAAGGCACGTGTTTATGTATGTCAGTCAGAGGGAGAGAACGGCACGTGTTTATGTATGTCAGTCAGAGAGAGGAAGACACGTGTTTATGTATGTCATCAGAGGGAGAGAGAGGAAGACACGTGTTTATGTATGTCAGTCAGAGGGAGAGAGGAAGACACGTGTTTATGTATGTAGTCAGAGGGAGAGAGAGAAGACACGTTGTTATGTAGGTCAGTCAGAGGGAGAGAGGAAGACACGTGTGTTTATGTATATCAGTCAGAGGGAGAGAGGAAGGCACGTGTTTATGTATATCAGTCAGAGGGACAGAGAAAACGATTCGATGTCAAAGAGGGCAGAGGGCAGAGAAGATCTGCGTTGATGTTGGGCCTTGTTTCCACAGACCAACGGACTGCAGGCCATGGAACGCTGACCACTGTTAGTGGAACAACGCTTGGATATCAGGAGAAAAGACGAATATCAGAAGACTGCAGCGCACATGATGAAACAGGTCAGTCATAGGACAGTGCCACGAACTGTCAGAGAGATGTTGTCTGCCCAGAGGCTGATGCCACGCTGTCTGTCTGTCTGCTGATGCTATAGGACAGTGCCACGCTGTCTGTCTTATCCTGTCTGCTGATGCTATAGGACAGTGCCACGCTGTCTGTCTTCTCCTGTCTGATGACGCTATGGACAGCAGCATCAGGTCCTTTGTAATGTTCAAGACTTCGAGCCGCGTTCAAGATGTCAACTGGATTTTTTTTTTCTCATCTCCGCTGTTGATGACTACGTAGAGGGGAACACTCGAGATAGGGCGAGGTCAGGTTACATGTGTTTGTCCTTCGTGGGCGAAGATGACCACGACTTCTGCTATCACAGCGATACAATTCAGCACAACACAATCCAAAACAAAGCCGTAGAAAACAACGCAATAACCCTGAAAAACTCGTCGCTGACAAAGAGACAAGCGCAGAGACAGAAACACAGAGAGACAGAAATTGACCGGCAACAAAATCTTCCCTAGCTAATGCCCAGCAAAAGCCGGCAAGACCCCACTACTTCTGTTGTCATGAAACGAACATAAGAGATCAGCAAAGGGACTGATCAAAGCGGCCCACGTTACAGCTTCCGGCCTCCCGCCAAGCCTCGGCAATTTCCGTCGACAGGTACGCCGAGAACGGATCGTTCCGCCCCAATCAAGGGCACGTCTCACCTCTGTCATGATGTCTCATGACCCAAGGGCCTGCCAACTTCAGGGCCGGACAACGAGCGGGTCCTTTTAGGGGAGTGGGTAACAGCCTGCGTTTTCCTGAGATTTGTGTTCGTGGATCGGACAGGGAGGCCCATCGAGGCTATATCTGTATTTTGGTTGCTATTCGTGGGCGGATGAGGGAGAGAGAGAGAGAGAGAGAGAGAGGGGGGGGAGAGAGAGAGAGAGACAGACAGACAGACAGACAGACAGAGAGAGAGATCGAGAGAGAGAGAGAGAGAGAGAGAGAGAGAGAGAGAGAGGAAGTAAAGAAGAAAGAGGTTAGAAGATACACTGGGTGATTTTCAAGGGAAATAACTTTTCAGGTGTTAACTTACAATATAACACTGTGACAGATTGAGAGGGGGGTGAAGAGGGGGAGGGATGAGAAAGAAGAAAGAGAAAGAGAGAGAGAGAGAGAGAGAGAGAGAGAGAGAGAGAGAGAGAGAGAGAGAGAGAGAGAGAGAGAAGACAGACAGACCGAGAGAGAAAGAGAGGGGGAGACCAGACCGACAGAGAGAGAGAGAGAGAGAGACTGAGAGGAGACAGACAGACAGAGAAGATATGGCTGGCATCATGTGCAATACCTATTGTGTCAGCTATGTCTCTGACAATTATCACATTTTCCCCCAAGACCAGCTACAATCAAGTTGTCTAAAATCATTCTGACAAAAAAGATAGATAGATATAGATAGATAGATAGATAGATAGATACAGACATACAGACAGATAGATAGATAGATAGACAAAAAGACAGACAGACAGACAGACAGATAGATAGATAGATAGATAGATAGATAGATAGATAGATAGATAGATAGATAGATAGATAGACAGAGACAGACAGATAATAGATAGACAGACAGGATAGATAGACAGGGAGATTTTCTATTGATAACTTAGTTCCAGTGCTCTCGGTCTGTCTGTTCGTCCGTCTGTCTGTCTCTCTGATTTTTGTCTATCTTGTTTGTCTGATTGTTTGTCTCTCTGGTCTGTCTGTCTGTCTCTGTCTCTCGCCCTGCCTCTTTTCTCTGTGTCCTGTGTGTCTTTGTCTGTCTGTCTCTCTAGCACAGAGGCCAGAGAGACAGAGAGAGAGAGAGAGAGAGAGAGGGGAGAGACAGACAAACAGACACACAGACAGACAGACCAAAAAATCAGAAGTGACTGAAAATCTATATCCTGAATGACAGACTCGCACTCACAATTCGACATGAGACACAAAAAAAGAACCACCCAGACCTCACCACACAAAGAACACCCCCATTATCTTTGGATGTCAGGAAGCGAGAACAAGAGATCAGTAAGCTAACGCCCTAGATCAAAGCTACCCGGGTTTCTGTTTCCGGCGGCCCCGCCAATCTTCGGCTTTTCCGTCGACACTCAGACTAGGAATCGTTCGCGCAGCCCCCGAGCAAAGGGCAATCACCCATTTTGTTTATCGCAGCATGATTCCAGGAGCCAGCGTACTTTGCGTTCAACCCAGCAGGGTTAGACTTGAAGAGGATAATCTGAACGGGGACCGATAGTATCACGATCGGGGAGTCTCTGCAAAAGGGCGGGGGAGTTTGATGAAGTTACCGCAAGCTGAGGTGTTCGTTCCATCCTGTCGTTGGTCGGGGGGGGTGGTGGGGGGGGTGGGTGGGGGGGGGGGTCTGTGCTCTCGTCTGTCTGTTCGTCCGTCTGTCTGTCTGATTGTGTCTGTTCTACTTGTTTGTCTGATTGTCTGTCTCTCTGTCTGTCTGTCTCTGTCTCTCGCTCTGCCTCTTTCTCTGTGTCTTTGTCGGTCTGTCTCTCTCTGTCCTGTCCATCCCCAGACAGAGAGAGAGAGGAGAGAGAGAGAGAGAGAGAGAGAGGAGGAGACGAGGGTGTCTGTGCTCTCGGTCTGTCTGTTCGTCCGTCTGTCTGTCTGTCCTGATTGTCCATCTATCTGTTTGTCTGATTGTCTCTCTGTCTGTCTGTCTGTCTGTCTGGAGGAGTGGGGGGGGGGGGGACAGAGACAGGGAAGTGGTGGTGATGGTGGGGGTAATGGGGAAGGGAGTGGGGGAGGAAGTGAGACGTTATGGGGATAGGTTTCCAGATGGAAACGAGGGGGGTGGGAGAGTGAGAAGATAGATGGACTAAATAGCTGAAGTTGATTGTTCTATCTCAGATCGATCTGATGAGACAGCTCAGACAGACTGAAAATAGAAAACAAAAGGGTCTTAGGGGGGGTGGGGGTGTGGTGGGGGGGGTTCCAGTGCTCGCACTGGGGGGGCTGAGAAGTGGGAGAGACGCAAGGGGGGTCTGTCTGATGGGAGTTGGTCTATCAGAAGTGACTGATGTTTGTCCTGGTTGGGTCTGTCTCACTCACTGTCTCTCATGGACTGTACTGAATCTGGGAGGGGGCTGTCTGAAACACCTCTGTCGTCCATGGGTCTGGAGGGGGAGAGAGGGGGGAGGGGCTGAGACTAACGCTTCAGAGTCCAAGACAGACAGGGCAAAAAATCTGAAGGGGGGAAAAAGCTATCCTGAGAGAAAGAAGAGAGATAGAAGGAGGTGGGAGGTTGGGGGGGGGGGGGAGTGTGGAGCAACATGGGCGGGTGGGTGTTGGGGTGGGTTTGGATTCCAGGAAGCGGGAGAAGAGAAGGGGGTGGGGGGGGGGGCTCAGACGGGCAGGGGTGACTTGAAGGGGGTAATTGCGGGGGGGGGGGGATCTGGGTAGGGGGGGGGGGGGGGGGGGGGGGGGGGGGGGGGGGGTTCTGGGGTGGGGGGGTGGGGGGTGGAGGGGGGGGGGGGGTTTTGGGGCTGGGGGGGGGGGGGGGGGACAGCGGGGGGGGGGGTTGTGGGGGGTGGGGTGGGGTGGGGGGGGGGGGGGTGGGGGGGGGGGGGGGGGGGGGGGGGGGGAGGGGGTGGAAGGGCGGGGGGGTTGATGGCTGTTGGGGTGGGGGGGGGTCGTTGGGGGGTGGGTGGGTGGGGGGGGGGGGGTTGGGGGGGGGGTGGGGTGGGGGTCACTGGGGGGGGGGCTGTCCAATCGTTCAGTTGGGGTAGAGAGGATGGGGGGGGGGGGGGATGGGGGGGGTGCGGGGGGTTGGGGGGGGGGGGGGGGGGGGGGGAGGGGGGTGGGGGGGGGGGGGGGGGGGGGGGGGGGGGTGGGGGTGGGGGAGTGGGGGGGGGGTTGGGGTGGCTATGGTGGGGGGGGGGGGTGGGGGGGGGGGGGGGGGGGGGGGGGGTGTGGGGGGGGGGGGGGGGGGGGGGGTGGGGGGGGGGGGGGTGGGGGGGGGGGGTGCGGGGGTGGGGGGGGTGGGGGGGGGGGGGGGGGGGGGGGGGGTGGGGGTGGTGGGTGGGGGGGGGGGGGGAGGGGGGGGGGGGGGGGGGAGGGGGGGTGGGGGGTGGGGGGGTTTGGGAGGGGGGAGGGGGATGGGGGGGGTGGGGGAGAGGGGGGGGGGGGGGGGGGGGGGGGGTGGGGGGGGGGGGAGAAGAGACACAGACAGACAGTGGGGAGAGAGGGGGGGGGGGGGAGAGACAGAAAACAGACGAAAGAGAAATAGAGACAGAGAGAGAGGAGAGAGAGAGAGAGAGAGAAGAGAGAGAGACAGACAAGACAGACAGACAGGCAGGCAGATTGAGACAGAGACAGTGCGAGAGAGGACAGAGAGGGTGGGAATGGTTGAAAAAGATAGGTGGAGAGAGGGTTGATATGTTTCTTTCTATCTTTTGGCAGAGAGAGAGAGAGCAGAGAGAGAGAGAGAGAGAGAGAGAGAGAGAGAGAGAGAGAGAGAGAGAGAATGACGACAGATACATCAGTTCGGCCACTGTGTAGGGTAGAGTAACAGACTTAGCATGGAGCAAACCAACTCACAGCTGAACACATACACAAACATACATAAATTGATTCATTCACCCACGTTGCCAACTTTTACCGTATGCTTTACAAAACAAAAATAATAAAAAAAAACATTACAGTGTAGCTGCTATTCAAGAAATGGACATTTTTTGTACGCATCATTCAGAGATCGTGCAAATTGCAAAAGGGGTTTTGTCAGCCGAATGATGATGATGTCACACTGAGTTGAAATGCATTAACATATGTATAACGTAGCTGGTTCCAAAAAAAAAAAAATCAAGTGAGTGGACTTCATAGTCCTCCCAGCATTTACGATGTGAACACATGCTTCTTGAGCTGCAATGTTTTTAAGAGGGTAATACAAATGAAAAGGTATGAATACTGCACATTGTGAAAGCATTGAATGTATGTTATATGACACATGTTATTACGGACATCACTCTCGTTATTGCCCAGTCAGAGTTGGTCAGACTGTTGTGATTCTGTTAAAAAATATTTCCAGACGCATTCTTAGTGGAGTGTCTCGATTCTAACATGCAAAGGGAAGAAGTGAGAGAAAATGACCAGAGTCAGTAGGTCTGACATTCTCAGTGATGTCTGTTGCCTTTGAATATCTTCTAATGTCGTCGATGATAAACAGACGTTAAAATAACCACTGATTTTGAACTGAACTGAATTAACATGTTTTGTGTTACTGTGAGTGCATGGTAATCTCCCCTCACCCAAATCTGAATTTTATGAACGCTCATCTGACTTGTGAGTTGATTTTGAAAAGTACACAACTTTCAAAACATCTGTTTTTTTTTCAAATTCTGTACACTCAGCATCACTTATTTCAGCTTAATTTGTCATATGGATCCTACCAGAGGCATTTTTTTCCCCTTTTTTTTTATTGATGACACAAAACACATACAAACAAGCAATACCACACAGACTTAACTAAGTCGAGGCTATAAGTAGTAGGAAAAAAACAGATTCGCTCAGCCTGTAAAACAGACCGTTTGTGTGCAGTTCTAGGATGGTAGTTCAAATGTATTCCTATGGAGGGGTACCAGGTACATAAACCAAGTATTCAACGAGGTATGAAATGCGTATGTTAATCCGCACAGAACTCTGTATTCACATTTACACGAGTGTACGGCTGTACAGAAGGCAATGATTGGTAAACGAATAACAAACAAACAAACACAGAAATAAAGACAAGCTACAAAATTGGAGAGGAGTCATGGGGAGATGTGGGGAAGGTAAGAGGTAAGCTCCACTTCCTGCAGGTTCCAGAGCCAGCCCTATTTATTGAATTCCAGAGAATACTCCGCGGTGATATGTACACAAAGAAATAAAGACCAGCTACCCCGCCTTGGCTTAAGGCTGTGTCAGGCCAATTGACATAGGCTACAACACCAAGGCTACATCAAAATGTCATGCACTGCATAGTTATGCGGGGATTGTCTTCAGTTGTGACAAGCTCTTAGCATAACATCATCAGTCTCCAAAATCCCCCGAAGTCGGAGTGTGGCTGCCATGTGGCGGGGTAATCAAAAACGGTCACACACGTAACGTTCTCATCCCCAGCTGATGCATTGGTACCATAGTGTTCAAAGTACTTCGGCTGTTTGGATGATCCCAGGAGTCTTTTAGCAAGGGTACGGCAACAACAACAGCAAAGGCCAGCTACAAAATTGGCGAGGAGTCATGGGGAGATGTGAGGAAGGTAAGAAGTAGGGTCAATTTCCTCCAGATTCTGCAGCCCGCGCTACTCATTGAATCCAAGAGAAACACTGCGCGGTGATGTATACACAAACTGTAATAATGATGGTCTCTCTTGGTCATTCAATAAAACGAACAACGGATGACCACTTTCTCTATCAAACGAGGTAAATTGTGTTGAAGACTTGACGCGTACTTTTCGATGGCTCTACTTCTCTGATCTAAAGCACAGAGAAAAAAATTGCAGTTAGATCCTCGGGATGATTCAGTTAAAAAAGGCTTTATTCAGTATAGCCCAAAACCAATGTGGAGGGATCTTTAGTTACCCTTTTTCTTTAAGTTCGCGCATCTGGGTGTAATAACATCAAGTAGCTTTCCTGCTTTCTTTGAGCTCAATGATTTATTTTCGCTTTGTCTTTTTTTTTTTTTTTTTTTTTTTTTTTTTTGCTTGTTTCTTCAGAGGAACATACCATTCAGCATTTACGTCCGCCTGTTGAGGATGTCCAGCTGTGGCATTGTCGATTGTGGGAGGTCAGTAGAGTGCAGCTTTCAAAACATGCTCAGCCTATCACTCCAGTGTTTTGACTTTCTTGGTGATGAGGGTAGAGGGCCGAACGCACTCAGGACACAGTGAGGCTGACGATCTACACAATCTACCGTCAGTCAGGACACAGTGAGGTTGACGATCTACACAATCTACCGTCAGGTCAGGACACAGTGAGGTTGACGATCTACACAAATCTACCGTCACTTGAATCAAAGAACGGTGCAATCACAACACACATCTTTTTTTTCCGACCCGGCTCCACTTCACCCCAACCACCCGTGACCCCATTTTGAAACACCCTCCGACCGACCTAGTTGTCGTCTCTCTCTCTCTCTCTCTCTCTCTCTCTCTCTCTCTCCTCTCTCTCTCTCTCTCTCTCTGTGTTGTCCTCTCTCTCTCTCTCTCTGTTCTCTCTCTCTCTCTATCTCTCTCTCTCTGTGTGTCTGTCTCTCTCTCTCTCTCTCTGTGTGTGTGTGTATCATCTGTCTCTCTCTCTCTCTCTGTTGTCTCTCTCTCTCTGTTCTCTCTCTCCTCCGTCTGTCTGTCTGTGTTTCTTTCTTCTCTCTGTCTGTCTGTCTCTCTCTCTCTCTCTCACCTCTCTCTCTCTTTCTTTGTGTGTGTGTGTGTGTGTGTGTGTGTGTGTGTGTGTGTGTGTGTGTGTGTGTGTGTGTGTGTGTCTCTCTCTCTCTCTAAACATGTCTCGGTTTGTATGTCTGTATGTGCGTCTGTCTGTCTGTGAGTCTGTGTGTGTCTCTCTCTCTCTCTCTCTCTCTCTCTCTCTCTCTCTCTCTCTCTCTCTCTCCCCTGCAAGAGGAGCTATCTTTCTGTCTTCTTCAAGTGCTGTACCAGTGCGCAAGCAGGACACTATCTTGTTGTGGCTGATCCAGAAGAGAGACATCGTTGCAGATCATCCTAAATAAAAGACTGGACAGAAGTCTGGAGAGCGGGAGTCTGGAGACAAAGTTACAGCATTTTTTTGCCTATTAAACCTCTACAAGTCAGCTTTGGAGGTATCATAATTCTAAGAATTCTCTAAGCACCACTCACAAAAAAGGACAACAGATTTGTTTGTTTGTTTGTTTTTTGATTTTGCTAACTTTGGATATGGAATCTTCACACACATAGCATCACGGTTCGTCCGGTCTTTTCCTTGCCTTCCTTGACGTCGTGACACTCACATGTCCACCTTCTCCACTGATTGACTAACAAGTCGCATACGGTGTTGATACTGGCATCTGCTTCAGAAGCATGATGAGCCTTTTTCTACCGTATGCCAGTTTCCGTTACATGTTGTGACTCGTCGGTGATTTCTGAGAAACCAGACAAATCCATCGGAATGCGCTGTATTTGAAAAAAAAAAAAAAAAAAAAAAAAAAAAAATCCCTCTTCCTTCCCCCCCCCCCCCCCCCCCCCTTAAGTGTTTGGACTCACCTGCATGCATCTGTGATTTTTGGGTGATTCTATTATTGTAGAAAGGGA
>JADBJO010003711.1:72500-75000 GCA_016801955.1 Conus betulinus
CTCGGAAAACACTGTGGTGTGACATAGCGCTGAATTAGGTTGTGTCTGGAAAAAAAAAAAAAGGAATATAAAGATTTCCAGTCCAACAAACAACGACCAATTTATTTTGCTTGCAACGAAGATTGATTCCAGTCATAAATAAACCGAAAGAAACCTGAAACAGATGCAGCCCATTTTTTTTTTTTTCCAAGAGAAATCAAGATGTTTTTAGTTCATAGAAGAATAGAAATATACGAAAATGAAAAATGATTTAATCCCACGTAACTATTACCAGTCGCGATATACTTGCCACAGCAAATTCGGATAAACCCATTTCAGTTCGTCCTCAGATCGGCTGATAATGACTTTGAAGAAAAATAAACAAATCAATCAATCAATCAAACAACAAAAGACGTATGAGGATTCAGTCTGAAATCAGGTTGACATTTTCAGGTACTAAAATAAAAAAAAAATTAAAAAAAAATAAAAATAAAAACGAAAAAAAAGCTGAAGAAAACTGGGTTATCATTTAAAGTCGAATGAAAATACTGTGTTTAGCTACAGCCTGAAGCCGTCATCTCTCTCTCTCTCTCTCTCTCTCTCTCTCTCTCTCTCTCTCTCTCTCTCTCTCTCACGTGTATCTGTCTGTCTGTCCTGTCTGTCTCTCTCTCTCTCTCTCTCTCTCTCTCTCTCTCCTCTCTCTCTCTCCTCTCTTCTCTCTCTCTGTTGTGTGTGTGTGTGTGTGTGTGTGTGTGTGTGTGTGTGTGTGTGTGTGTGTGTTGTGTGTGTGTGTGTGTGTAAGTGTGTGTGTGTGTGTGTGTGTGTGTGTAGACACCTGGACGTTGATCGCCCCAGTGATGTGAACTGAAGTGACCCGTACATACTTTCCGAGCGTGTGTGTGTGCAAGAGAGAGAGAGAGGACTCTGTTAGGGACAAGAGGGGAAGGTTGGGATGGGTGCTAAGATAGGTAGATATTTACTTATTCTGGTCGCTTATCTAGCCTTGAGTGTATGTCGATCGGGGGAATTAAAGTATTTGAAATGAAAACAATTTAGTAGAATTGGAGCATAATAGTTTGCGGGTGGGGATGGGGGGCATCAGGGTGGAAGGAGGACGGAATAGAGGAAGGGAGTGGGGGTGGTGGGGGTGGTGGGATAAACCACATATATCATATAATCGTAACTCTTTTATATTAATGTCGTACAACACAACAATGTCAGTTTAAAGTACATCAGAGATAGATACCAAGTGGACCGGAATTAAAATTTCAGAGAACACGCAAAGTAATGAGTGATTATTTAAAATATTTTCAGTGGATAATGGTGCACTGGCTGACAACTGATCTGCTAACTTTATCTTAGGATCAAAGTGCCTAACTCCTGGGCAGTGAAGAAGTAGGTGGTTTACAGTAATTTGTTTGCCACATATGCAATGTATATTTTTTTAGATACTTTGTTCTAAAAGCATTTAATCGGAACCTATACATCAAACTAGTAACATGTCTGGAATGCATTACAGATAAATTGTTTAAAAAGGATTTCGGATTCGCTGCATTCTTTTTTTGTACACAGTGCTGGTAATACTGACTATTTTTTTTTTTGTGCAGTTCAGCAACCTGATTTTGAGACACTTTTTCTATGCGCTGGTTAAATTCATGCAGATCTAGTCGAATGTCGAGATGCTGTGATCCTTCTGTATTTTTTTTGCTGCCCTTTTAGCCGCATGATCTGCCCACTCGTTTGGGGTGATTCCGGAGTGAGAAGGAATCCAGCAAAAGGTAATACTGGTACCCTTTAGAGACAACTCATGAATATATATTTTTATTTCAATAGTCATTTCTAGTCGTTTTTTATGCCTCGGGATTTAATGGCTTGTAAAACAGACTTTGAGTCCACACAGAATAAGATTTTGCATGTATCCGTCGAAAGATCTACAATGTAATTTAATGCCATAAGTATGGCTACAAGTTCAGCAGTAAAAATGGAATAATGTTTACCAATGTAGTATCGTTTTTCTGTTTTTAATGAGGGTATTACAAAAGCTGCACCAGTATTTCCATCTCAAGAACTGATCCATCGGTGTATATCTTTAGATGGTCTGTATATATATTTACTTTCCAAGTGGGAATCAACTAAACATTTAATAGATTAGGGGAATGGTTTTTAGATAAATCTGTGTGATCAATGTCAAATATTGGTTGATTTTGTTCCCATTCTGGAAGTGGAGAAAAAAAGAAGGTTTAATTGCAACATTTTTTCCCATTCAGCTCTGTATTACAGATAATATCTGAGGCAAATGTGTTAATGGACTTCAATGACTGTATTGTTCTAGCTCTCTTTTGCAAAGTCGGTTTCTGAATTAAGATTTGTTTCTTTTTGTGAAAATGTTTCATAAGCAGAAGTTTTAAGGATAAATTTCGCAGCTGAGGCTTTTCTTTGTTCATCGAGGGGTAGAATACCTGCTTCTGTGTAAGTTCCTAAAAATTGACGCGTGTATTGGTACACCCAGAGCAAGTTTTGT
>JADBJO010003711.1:80000-82500 GCA_016801955.1 Conus betulinus
TCATCAACATTTATTATTATTATTATCTTTATTACTATTATCATTATTATTGTCATCATCATATCATTATTAGCATTATTAACTCAATTATTTTTATTACTATTATTATTATTATCGTTACTATGATTCAAACCCAACCTGAGAGAAATAAATAAAAAAGAGAAAAAAAAAAAAAAAAAAAAAAAACAGGGAAGTAGCCAAGCCCCGTAAGGGACGCACCCAGCACCAACCGCCCGCCTGCCCGCCCGCTCGCTCTCGCCGGTCCCGGCTCCTCTTCAAAGCGACCTGGCCGTGCCTAAGAAGCCGCTCTAATTGTGGAGTGGCACCACGCACCGGGTCCGGCACTTTCACGCCACGCTACGCCGATACAGAGTCCAGCCAAAGCGCTTGAGACGCCTCGCTTCATGCCCGCGGGGCCAGACTCTCTAATTGCACAGGAAGCGCTTTCGCATTTTCCGCCACGGCGCTTTTATGGGGGCCCAAATGGCCCGGGCAAGGCAGCAAAATGGCGGGGTGAAGGTGCGGGAGATTTGTCGCCCCTTAACACCACTTGCTGGATGGTCACAGAGAGAGAGAGAGAGAGAGAGAGAGAGAGAGAGAGAGAGAGAGAGAGAGAGAGAAACGCCTGTAAAGCGAAATTTTACGTTTTTTTGTTGTTGTTTGTTTTGTTTGTTTTTTTTCCCTTCTTCCCAAAAAGATACGTGTCTTTTTTTTTTTTTTCATGTGCCGGTGTTATGGAAAAGATTTAGTCGGCGTGATCTGAAAAGGGAGACCACCTGTGAAGACAGAATGGGTGTGTAGAGGAAGAGATATTGTCGGGAGGGGGCGGGTGGGGTGGGGGTGGGGGGGGGGGGGGAGGCTTGGTCTGGGAGTTGGGGAGCAGGGGGGTATGATTGACGCTCCAATCAAAGTAGCGATGAAGTGATACACAAGATGGTGTACACTGGAAAATATGAATAACGGCGGCAAAAGGCCAGAAAAGAACAACAAAATAGTCTCTTCCTTACCTTTACCCAAGTAAACTTCAATATTGATGTAGCTTGTATGGGAGGAAGAGTGAATGAAGGCTTTCAATGTGAACAAGTTGAATCAGAGAGCAGTTCGTGTCTTTTTGTCAATTCTATCTTATCCATGTTGTTTGTAAAGAAGATTTAGCGGATTGCCGATGTAAAGAAGTTGTATCAGAAAGCATTTCGACTTTTTTGTTCTTCATTTCTTTTTTTTGGTCATAAGTTGTATTAGAAAGTATTTCGTCTTTTTTTTTCTCTCTTTTTTTTTTTAACATCTGTCCGTTTTAATCTCACAAGTTCATATTTGTGTCAGACTATAAGATCGGTGAGAAATCTGTGAACTTCGTAGCGATTCGAAATCATCAACAAAATCTGTTCATCGTTGTTTCGGTGTAGCTCCGTTTATTTGCCGTGTTGTGTTCTTCCTCTATAGTGACAGTTTCTGACAGAATGTTGGGTTATGGGCCTTTTGTCAGCCAGGAAGGGGGAGGGGGGGATCCGTGTCGCCCTTCCCATGTTGCTCATTCCGTTTCGTTTGTTCCCATTTCGTTCGTTCCCATTTTCCTCATTTTTTCGTTTTCGCCCGTTCCCCATTTTCGCTCATAGATTCTCATTTTGCGCGTTCCCATTTCACTTATTCTCGTGTCGCCCGTTCCCATTTCATTCATAGATTCTCGTTTCGCCCTTTCCCCATTTCGTCCGCTCCCATTTCGCTCATTCTCGTTTTTCGCCCGTTCCCATTTCGCTCATTCTCATTTCGCCCGTTCCCATTTCACCCATTCTAGTTTTGCCTTTTCCCATTTCGCTTATTTCCTTTTCGCCTTTTCCCATTTCGCTCATTTCCTTTTCGCCCTTTCCTATTTCGCCTTTTCCCATTTCCCTCTATTCCCATTTCGCCCGTTTCCATTTCGCTCATTTCCGTGTTGCCTTTTACCATTTTTCAGCCTTTCCCATTTCGAATTTTACCATTTCAGCCTTTTCTATTTCACCTTTTTAACCATTTCACCCTTCTTCATTTGCCTCTTTCCCGTTCCCGTTTCACCCTTTCCCCGCTTTGCTCTTTCCCGTTTCACCCTTATGACACAGAAAAACTTCATCAAACATCATTTCGCCTTCCTCTCTCTCTCTCTCTCTCTCTCGCTCTCTCCTCTCTCTCTCTCTCTCTGTCCATGCCTCTGTCAATGCCTCTGTCTGTCTGTTGCTGTCTGTCTGTCGTCTCTCTCTCATCTCTCTCTCTCTCCTCTCTCTCTCTCTCTCTCTCTCTCTCTCTCTCTCTCTTATAGATAGAGGTGTACATGATATTATGTCTTCTTTTCATTCCATTAAAAATATTTCAATGCTTGTTACTACACCACACAACACGCGCGCGCGCGCGCGTCGCACGCAGTGCACACACCCACGACCCACCCATACCGCACACAAACACAACACACGCACCAAACACACACACACACATACACTCACGCGCGCCGCACGCGCACGCACTCACG
>JADBJO010003711.1:92500-95000 GCA_016801955.1 Conus betulinus
TGTGTGTGTTGCGCTCGCGCGCACACACACACACACACATACACACGCACAACAGTACACTAGAAACGCACATAGTGCCTCCTTTTTTTTTTTTTAATTAGAAATAACAATGTAAGGGGTGGTGGATGAGGAGAATAAGGAGGGAAGGGGGAAGAGAGCGAGTTGACACATCAACTTCCACACCAACACCAGCTCGTTGGTTTCCTCTCTCTTTTTATTTTAAATCATGGTTGGATCGAACCAACCATAACCAAACCACCGACCTATTAAGACATAAACAACAATAATCATAAAAACATGAGGTATTATATGTTAACACACACAGAAAAAAACATAATCAATCAAATTAAGCCAAGATTTAAAGTGCAGGATTTACAACAAACATCAACACAAAAGGCCTCCCCGTTGCGAACGGTAGGAGGTACAACATACATTTGCAAGCAATAACATAATCATATCATAAACATAACATTAACCATAGGCGATCCCCGTTGTGAACGGCAGGCTCAACAACATAATTTCATTATTATAACATTAAGGAATGGGATCCCCATTGCGAATGGCAGGATCAACAACATAATAATTTCATTATTATAACATTAAGGAATGGGATCCCCATTGCGAATGGCAGGATCAACAACATAATAATTTCATTATTATAGCATTAACATTTGGACTCCCCGTTGCGAACGGCAGGAGTTACATACGGTCAAAAGCATGGATCAAGATTTGATAGCGAAGAACAGTATTATAAGTGAACATACATTTAAGCACACACACACTCAAAATGGAACTCCCCGTTGCGAACGGGAGGAGCAATGAAAAATAAATGAAATTAATTAACATCCAATTTTTCAACAACAACTACACATTGTATGAAAAAAAAAATCATAAGTGGAGTGCCCACACATATGATCAAACTCAGAAAAGACACATCTTGCACATTAACATGCCAACTAAAGCTATCTTTCTTTCTCAGCACACACACCCACCTCAGGACAGTGCGTGCTACACGCTATGGCTCCACGTGTCACCTGTTAGGCCTACACCCCGGCCCCAAAATGGCAGTTGCTTTCAGCCTGCAATGGACCCACGGGGTAAATATATTGAACAAGTGAACACTCACAGACTAACAGATGCAGCGACCGGATAAACAAACTGACTGACCAGTGGCTACTCGTGCACAAAATAGGCACAAGAACGCATAAGGAACCGAGCAGCAGCATTCAGGTAATTAACTGCCTAATTACTCAGCCAAGTAACCACGTAACCCTTCAGTCGCTCAGATAATGAAACAATCGAACAAACAGGTAAAACACTTGTTTGTAACAGGTACCACAACCCAGACACACAGAGGAATAATCAAACTAGCCTCACTGGCTGTATCTTAATCATTTGCTCAAGCCGCCGTGCGGTTTCATCACTGTGACTTAACCCTATCCGTCTCGCCAGCCAACAAGGGCGACGTTTACATGCTAGTTTGTCCAGTGTTCGAACACAAGGAACCTGCAGGGCGCGCGTTAAATTTTATCCACTAATCACAATAAAAGACAGCAACGTCTTAAATCTATGTTTTTCTGGCATCGATTTGTTGATTACTCACCATAAAATCTGTAACAATACTGAATAACTTTTCTGATTTTCATTGTTTATTAAGCGCTAGCACCTGTTTAGTTACAAAGTTACTGAATAATTGACTGTGGAAATTCGGTATATCACACTTCCAGTTGATAAGAAATTGGAGTTTGTACAAAAAATGTAAGAACATAGAAGAACTTTTAACTTCCATTTACTAAAGTTGTTTTCACGAAGATAGTACTCTATCTGCCCTCACTCTTGGTAAAACATAGCCAAACCAAAGGCAAAAACCATGAACATACCTTTACATTCACGAACACCTGAACCAGCGTCACAGTCTTCACCCCACTCTGCTCAGTGAAGAAATGATTTCAGAGCCAGAACGCTGGGAGTATATAGGCCTTCCACCCCCTTTGAACAAGATCTTTCGAGAAAGTCTATTGTGGTCTGAGTCACAATAGAACGACTACAAGCGTCTAGAAGAAAAAATAAACACCCGAAGGTGCTGGGGAGGACCCAGAGAAGCACTGCCTTCACCTGCCCTTTGAGCAGTCCTGTACCACCCTTGGAGGCCTGCGCTGTGTTTGACAGGGACATAACTGCTCCTGAACAGAGGTAAATCAGACTACAGGATGCAACTCATAACAGCCTTAAAGTAGCAGCATCCCCATGGTGTACCAGCCCGTATTTCATGACTGCAGAGCCACCGCGAAAAACACCACCCTCCAGCTGTCGAGCACCCCCCCACAGACCCAACCACCCCTGCCCACGGACAGATGAAGACAGTGCCACTCCAGACACAGCCAAGCTTTCGCCATACGGTCTTATGCCCCCTCAAGAGAGAATCCAAAGTTGTAGTCTTTCCCACTGTCAACAGGACTTTCCCTGTGGTCAGTGGGTCTTTCCTCACCGTCACTGGACC
>JADBJO010003711.1:115000-120000 GCA_016801955.1 Conus betulinus
TTGGAAAATGAAATGGGGAGGAAAAGAACATTTATAAAAGACTTAAGTTATGCCTGTCTGGCTACATATAATAAAATTCTCACGACAGGGTTTCGGACGAAAGATTTTGGTGCCTACACGTGCCCCCAAAAGGCAGGTGTGTGTAGAGAGTCTATGTCATAAAAGCAGAGGAGAAATGTTCGCGTGTTGTCCTTGCACCCTCTGCCACCCCTTATTCTTCCGCCCATCACCTCCATACATTGTGAGCCGTGACAGCGGCACCTTTATACATTGCAGCCATGCTTGTCTGAAGTTCTCTCTCTCTCTCTCTCTCTCTCTCTCTCCTCTCTCTCTCTCTCCTCTCTCTCTCTCTCTCTCTCTCTCTCTGTCGATATGTCTGTCTGCCTGCCTGTCTGTCTGTCTGCCTGTCTGTCCATCTGTCTGTCTGTCGCTCTGTCTCTCTGTGTGTCTGTCTCTCTCTCTTTGTCTGTCTGTGTCTCCCTGTCTCTGTCTGTCTGTCTGTATGTCTGTCTGTATGTATGTATGTATGTCTCTCTCTCTCTCTCTCTCTCTCTCTCTCTCTCTCTCTCTCTCTCTCTCTCTCTCTCTCTCTCTAGTTGTTTACTTAAATAATTCAACGTAAACAGAAATGTCACCTTTTATGTCTCACTAATAACAGAGACAAAGACGTATGCACTCAGTACGTTCTCTCCTCCGTCTCCTCTCTCTCTCTCTCTCTCTCTCTCGCTCCTCTCTCTCGTCTCTCTTCCCTCTCTCACATCTCTCTCTCTCTCTCTCTCTCTCTCTCCCTCTCTCTCTCTTCTCTCTCATCCTCTCCCTCTCCTTCCCCCCTCTCTCTCTCTCTCTCTCTCTCTCTCTCTCTCTCTCTCCTCTCTCTCTCGACTCTCCTCCTCCCCCCTCTCTGTGTTTAGTGTGTGTGTGTGTGTGTGTGTGTGTGTGTGTGTGTGTGTGTGTGTGATTTTTTTTTTACTGACACACTTTTTTCTGGCACCGAAGAACAGCCTAGACGCGAAACATGATGCCAGGCTTTACAAATGGAGTGGTGGCAGTTACCTGAGTGTATCAGATTTTCTTATCATCCCACCTAATTCACCCCATCTCATTTTTTTTCTTCCAGCAATGTCCTAGTTTATCTTTAGACTTCATATCTAACTACGCCAAAACAACTCCTTTTGAGCAGTAACTTTTTTCAGAAGCAAAATCATTTGCAAACATGCTTATCAAAATATGTTATTGTGAAATAGGAATTGGTTGAATATATTTAGTCTTTCTTAATAGTATTATTCCTCTCTCTCTCTCTCTCTCTCTCTCTCTCTCTCACACACACACACACACACACACACACACACACACACACACACACACACACACACACACACACACACACACGCATGCACGCACACACACACACACACACACACACACACACACACACACACACACACACACACACACACACACACACACACACCACAACCAAGACAGACAGACAGATAGACAGACAGACAGACAGACAGACTGAGAACAAGAGAGAGACAGAGAGAGAATAAAGAAGAGAAAGAGAAGCACAGAGAGACAGATAGACAGACAGACAGAAAAACAGACGGACAGAACGATGGATAGACAGACAGAGACAGGGAGAGACAAAGACAGAAATAACGAGACGGACAGACCGAGAGAGAGAGAGAGAGAGAGAGAGAGAGAGAGAGAGAGAGAGAGAGAGAGAGAGAGAGAGAGAGAGAGGGATGATTGGCACTTTATTGCTCTTCACGTGTTGTTCCACTTAGATGTACAATTGACAAGGGAAAAGTCATTCCAAGCCAGAGACTGGTTGCACGCCACAACTGCAAAATGATGAAGCACAGCAACGTGCTTTATGAACGTCGAAAAACTTTATGTACGCAAGGTCTGTCTCTGCTTGACAGTTCAGCCAGTGTACGCAAGGTCTGTCTCTGCTTGACTTCAGACAGTGTACGCAAGGTCTGCCTCTGTTTGACAGTTCAGACAGTGTACGCAAGGTCTGTCTCTGCTTGACAGTTCAGACAGTGTACGCAAGGTCTGACAGTGACAGTTCAGCCAGTGTCAGGTCTTGTCTCTGCTTGACAGTTCAGTCACATTATTATAATGAATACTTATATACCGCCAATCCTCGAAGAAAGGCCAAGCTCTAAGCATTTTACAATCCACACTCGTTTACACAAGGGGCTGCCTACCTGGGTAGTGCCACTGAAGAGCTGCCAGATGGCGCTTCATTCAGTCGTTTCCCGTGTCATCCAGTCCATATCATTCAATATCGTTCACTCAGTTTCCTTATTTTCTTCATTCTTCCCATTTCTCGCGCAGGATGCCCTCGTGTGTAACGTGTCATCCATACCAACAGCCAAAATGGCCTTCTTTTCCGAAAGTTGGTGATGGGATTTGATGTGTGTGCAAGATGTTATGCGTGCGTTCACACACGGAACCTTGGTTTATAGTCTCATTCGAAGGACTGTATGGGGAATGGAGTCAGAACCAATGTTAACTCCGAGAGAAAAAATCCCCCTGTACCGAAACGGTCCGGCGGAGATTCGAACCCACAACCCCAGGATCACCAAGATTACGAGTCTGGCGCTCTACGAACTGAGCTATTCCGGCCCACATGACTGTGATCACAAGCACTCTGCCTCTGATGTGTATCAATACCGTTTTTAATTGAAACGTAATTGCAATGATAGCATTCGTCACACGTTATAAATGTAACATACACCCACACAAATGCCTGTTCCCAACGGACATCATCGAATTTGGTGGGGGGGAGAGGGGGGAGGGGTCAAGAGGGGGGGAGGGGGGACAGAGGGGGGGGGGGGGGCAACCCCAAGAATAATCTCCTGCCATTCAGCTTCGTGTATAGGTATGGAACCAATTAACATGCACACTGCAACACACACACACACACACACACACACACACACACACACACACACACACACACACACACACACACAAAGGGATTCAAATGCAGTACATATTTCTAAGAAACTTTAACCGTGTCTGCCAGTGTCTATGTATGCATACATATATCTCAGACCTTAAGACATGGCCTCTAGCGTATAACCTGGGGTGTGCACGTGCCCCCAGCAGGCAGGTGTGTGTGTGTGTGGGGGGGGGTGGGGAGAGGGTATGTCATAAAAGCAGAGGAGAGATGTTCGCGTGTTGTCCTTGCACCCCCTGCCACCCCTTATCCTTCCGCCCATCTCCGCCACACTTTGTGAGCCGTGACAGTGGCACCTTTATACCTTGCCGCCATGCTTGTCTGAAGTCTCTCTGTCTCTGTCTCTCTCTGTCTTTCTCCTCCCTCTCTCTCTCTCTCTCTCTCTCTCTTCTTCTCTCTTCTTCGTCTTCTTCTTCTTCTTCTTCTTCTTCTTCTTCTTCCTCTTCTTTCTTCTACTTCTTCTTCTTCTTCTCTTCCTCCTCCCCTCTTCTTCTTCTTCTTCTTCTTCTTCTTCTCTTCTTCTCTTCTTCTCTCCTTCTTATTCTTCTTCTTCTTCTTCTTCTTCTTCTTCTTCTCTCTTCTCTTCTCCTTCCTTTCTCCTTCTCCTTTTCTTCTCTTTTCTCCTCTTCTTCTTCATGTTCTTCTTCTCTCCTCCTCCTCCTCCTTCTTCTCCTCCTCCTACTGCTCCTTGTCCTTCTCTCCTTTCTCTCTCTTCTTCTTCTTCCTCTTCTTCTTCTTCTTCTTCTTCTTCTTCTTCTTCTCTCTTCTTCTTCTTCTCTTCCTCCTCTGCTTCCTTCTTGTTCTCCTCCTCCTCCTCCTCCTCTCCTCCTTCTCCTCCCTCCTCCTCCTCCTCCTCCTCTTCTTCTTCTTCTTCTTCTTCTCCTCTGCAGCATGTAAAGAAACAAATGGAAATTTGGAACTCCACGTTGGGGTGCATGAACGACTCTGTGGGCTGAAGCACCAGACATAAACATTGGCATTCTCACAGCGCATTGTATGGTTGACGTTCCGCTAGGTGTTCAAAGGTCTCCGTGTGTGTGTGTGTGCAGGATATTGAGAGTGAGCAGGGTGAGGTGGCTGGATGCTTTTCAATGGGCTGACGATTTACAGTCAAACGTGTCTGGAAATGCTAGCGATAACGTAGACATCAAATAGGCTGACGGAAGTACACACAACACACACACACACACACACACACACACACACACACACCAGGCAACACACACACAGACAGACAGGAGAGACACACACAGACACACACAGAGAAGAGAGAGAGAGAAGAGAGAGAGAGAGAGAGAGAGGAGACAGAGAGAGAGAGAGAAGGAGAGAGAGAGAGAGAGGAGAGGAGAGAGAGACAGAGACAGACAGACAGACAGAGAGAGGACAGACAAACAGACAGGACAGAGGAGACAGAAGGAGACAGACAGAAAGAGAAATTGATTCTATGTATGGGCCACTGACCCATAGTTCCAGAAAAGAGTCAACATAAAAAATTCAAATAAATGCCAAAAAAATGAAGGTGCAGCCTTTATTTAAATGCGTAGTAGGGGCGAAGGATGGAGGTGAGGGTTGAGAGAGAGAGAGAGAGAGAGAGAGAGAGAGAGAGAGAGAGAGAGAGAGAGAGAGAGAGAGAGAGAGAGATGAAATGAAGCAAAATCCTTATTCCATAAGCCAAGGCCCTCTTTGGAAGAGGAGAACAAAAACAAATATATATAAACACCATTACCTACAGACACATAAATATGCATCAAAGTTATAGCAATATGCCGCGCTTTAAACGCTTGATAGTAAAAGTTGCTAATTTTCTGACTGTATTACTGTTCGCTGAGGCCAAAAAGAGGGATTAACGAAAACATTTGGATTATGAGAGAACGTTTGACCAATGAACTTTTCTCTTATGCTATTGTAAAATGGACAACATAAGAAGTGCATTTCGTTTTCGACAGCAACTTTACATAGTTCACAAATTAAGTCTTGTAGCCTATGGTTTCTATACCTATAGTAGTGAGCTGACAAGTCATAAATGCCA
>JADBJO010003711.1:125000-127500 GCA_016801955.1 Conus betulinus
TAGCAATGTTACCTCAGGGGAAGTAACTTTTTTTTTTGTCTCTTGGTGCCTGTTTGACTGGTCCTTAACTTTTTGGTTGTATTTTCGACAATTCAATTGTTTTGTTTAGACCTCACCTTGATTTGACAATCCAGTAACTTCCTGTGCATCTTCTTTCTTTCTGTGTACTCAGGCTGATAGTCCTACGGACACTGCCTGTATAGGCAGGCAGTGGAGTTTGTGTGTGTATGACCGTTTTTTTTTTATCCCGCCATTAAGGCAGCCATACTCCATCTTCGGGGAAGGTGCATGCTATGTGTAACGTGTCATCCATACCACGGCCAAACTGGCCTTCTCTTCCGAAAGTTGGTGATGGGATTTTGACGTGTGTGCAAGATGTCATGCGTGCGTTCACACACGGAACCTCGGTTGAAAGTCTCATTCGAAAGACTGTGTGGGAAATGGAGTCAGAACCAATGTTAACTCCGAGAGAAAATTCCCCCTGTACCGAGATTCGAACACGCAACCCTAGGATCACGAGTCCGGCGCTCTACCGAGTTATTCCGGCTCCGATTTCCAGTACATCACAGTCAATGAACACTGCGGTCAGGAAAATGATTGATTTCGAAGCTATATTCTTATCACTAGCTGATGAAGAAATATTTCAGTAAGATAAGATGCTGAAGATGAAATTATGAAGAAAACAAAAACTGGAAGAAAGATGGGTGATGAAATTTGTAAAAAAGAACTTGCGTTGTTGTTGTTATGTTTTGTGTGAAACTCTTCTTGCGGATGAGTATTGTGGAAGAGTTACGTCGAAATATTGACAACACAAGTCTTCTACACGATTCCGCCACCCGTCCACCCACAAAGTGAATGTTGTATAGACAAGCAGGGGAGAGAAAGCGTTTTTGTTTTGTTTTGTTTTGTTTTTTTTTTAGTCAGTTCTCTTGTGCACATGGAAGGCATTCGCTGCATCCTGTTAATCTGACTGGCTTTCTGTTTGCCTCCTGTTTACAAGATAAGGTCAGTTTGTCGCATTTCATCACTGATAGTTTGAAAGGGTCGACTATGAAAGACCTCACTGTGGCTCGTGCTCACACAATGGTTTCATATTGCGAAGTTTGAGATACATGCATGGTACTTCGCGCACAGGCAAAAGCTGGGAGACTGTCAGGGCTGAAACCCGTTCACGGTGGTTAAGGCACACAAAACAAAGGCTTGATTTTGTCCAGTTTTCAAACACACGCTTGGTGGTTCAGGCACAAACACAGGCTTGATTTTGTCCAGTTTCAAACACACGCTTGGTGGTTCAGGCACAAACAAAGGCTTGATTTTGTCTCGTTTCAAACACACGTTCGTTATTTCAGGCACAAACAAAGGCTTGATTTTGTCTGGTTTCAAAACACACGCTTGTTGATTCAGGCACATCAAGCGCTTGATTTGATCAGATTTGAAACATACGCGTGGTTCAGGTACATACAAAGGATTCACACTATCAAGTTGATAACACACGCATGGAGGGGGGTTCGCGCACAGGCAAGGACCACCGTGGAGGCAGTGGACTGAACCCGCTAAACAGCAGACCACAACAACCAACAACCATAAGTGGTCACCTAGCAGGGCATCCCAGCAAGTCAGGCCGAACCAAACCACAGTTTGGGACTGATAATGTCTTCTTCTCCTTCTTTTCTTCTTCTGCGTACGCAGGCTGATACTCCTGCGGACACTCACTGTATAGGCAGACAAGTATTAATCCCATCTGCCCAACAAAGCGAAAGGAGCTTTGTGTGTATGACCGTATTTTTATCACGACATTATGGCAGCCTTACTCCAACTTCGGGGAAGGTGCATGCTATGTGTAACGTGTCATCCATACCAACGGCCAAACTGACCTTCTCTTCCGAAAGTTGGTGATGGGATTTGACGTGTGTGCAAGGTGTTATGCGTGCGTTCACACACGGAACCTCGGTTAAAAGTCTCATTCGCAGGACTGTATGGGAAATGGAGTCAGAACCAATGTTAACTCCGTGGGAAGAATCCCCCTCTACCGAAACGGCTCGGCGGAGATTCGAACCCGCAACTCCAGGTTTACGAGTCCGGCGCTCTGCCACTGAGCTACTCCGCCCCCCAACTGATCCTGTCAATCTGTCAAGTTTGAAACGCACAGACGGTGGCTCACGTGCTTACACGCAGACAGTAGACTGCCATCAGTCATTAGCAGACAAGAGTAAGCCGGAGTACATGGTTGACGGGCAGACGGGTCAACTGAACAGTTCTCTCGCTAGGAAGTGAATGGTTGCCTACACAAGCAAAAGGGACTCCAGCAAAAGGAATAGAGGGAAAACGAAGCGAGCCACTAATCCTTGTCCCTGTGTATCTTTGGTAGAACATTTCTCTCATGGCGCGCCTGGAAGTAATTGTTGACCTATGGGGAAGGAACGGGACTCCAACATTGGCGGACAGTGGAAAAACGAGGCGAAATACTTATCTCCTGTCCTTTTTATCTCTGGTTTTACTT
>JADBJO010003711.1:130000-135000 GCA_016801955.1 Conus betulinus
AGCAAAACCGTTCATAATAACAAAAAGCCTCCAAAATACTCCTGGCTGTATACAGATTCAATTTTTGCCACTTTTTGTAAAGTGTCGTGATATGCTGAAGTTTCATACTAAGCTTCGTGTTTCTAGTCTCTTGATTGGTTTCTGTGCATAAACTGCCAGTGTGTTTATGTGGTATGATGTATACAAGCACCACACAAGGCCCTCTCTCTCTCCTCTCTCTCTCTCTCTCTCTCTCTCTCTCTCTCTCTCTCTCTCTCTCTCTCTCTCTCTCTGTAGGTGAAAATTGTGGCATTTGCCAATTTTTGTCAATGGAAAGACATTGTAGGAATTGTATAACACCGATCATTTATACTACAGTACGGGTACAATGCTATGCAAACGAATACAGTATTCTATAGTACAATACAGTGCAGGACAGAGATGGGTGGCGATCAGCTGTCCGCAAAGGTGCAGAGACCTGTGAAAGCAACAGAATGGCTGCAGCTGAGCAGCGCAGGATGATCAGGAAGACCAGCGTCAACAGATCTCCAGCTGCTGCCACCATCCCCGTGTCCATACTGTGATAGATCTTTCCGGGCGCAGATCGGCCTGACCAGCCATCTACGCACTCACCCCCGATCCCAGGATGACTAGATGGTCTTCGTCGTCTCGACGGACAACAAACACTGTGCAATACAATATGGTGTTGCACAATATACTACATACAGTACAGTACAGTACAGTACAGTACAGTACAGTACAGTACAGTACAGTACAGTTCAATGAACAGTACAATGAAATCCACTGCAGGACAGAAAAGTGAGGTGCAATGCGGTGCAATACAGTACGATGCAGTACAATGTACAGCAATCATTGCTATACCATACGGGAACAGTACAGTACAGCACAGCATAGTACAGTGCAGCACAGTGCAGTACAGTATTGTACAATACAATACAGTACAATGCAATATCACACAATGCAATGTGATGAAATACAGTACAACAAAAACGCAGTGCAAACCAATACAGTGCAATACAATGTAGAGCAATACATTGCAGTACCACGGCACAGTACAGTACAGTACAGCACAGCACAGTACAGAGCAGCACAGTACAGTACAGTACAGCACAGCACAGCACAGCACAGTACAGTACAGAACAGCACAGTACAGTACAGTACAGTACAGTACAGTACAGTACAGCACAGTACAGTACAGCACAGCACAGCACAGTACAGTACAGCACAGCACAGCACAGCACAGTACAGTACAGTACAGCACAGCACAGCACAGCACAGCACAGCACAGTACAGAACAGCACAGTACAGTACAGCACAGCACAGCACACAGCACAGCATAGTACAGTACAACACACACAGTACAGCACAGTACAGAACAGCACAGTACAGAACAGAACAGCACAGCACAGCACAGCACAGCACAGCACAGTACAGTACAATACAGCACAGTACAGCACAGCACAGCACAGTACAGCACAGTACAGTACAACACAGTACAGCACACAGCACAGTACAGAACAACACAGTACAGTACAGTACAACACAGTACAGTACAGCACACAGTACAGCACAGCACAGCACAGTACAGTACACAGTACACAGTACAGCACACAGCACAGCACAGCACAGCACAGCACAGCACAGCACAGCACAGCACAGCACAGTACAGCACAGCACAGCACAGCACAGCACAGCACAGCACAGTACAGCACAGTACACAGTACAGTACAGTACAGCACAGCACAGCACAGCACACAGCACAGTACAGTACAGCACACAGCACAGCACAGCACAGTACAGAACAGCACAGTACAGTACAGAACAAAACAGCACAGCACAGTACAGTACAGCACAGCACAGCACAGTACAGCACAGCACAGTACAGCACAGCACAGCACAGACACAGTACAGTACAGTACAGCACAGCACAGTACAGCACAGCACAGCACAGTACAGTACAGCACAGCACAGCACACAGTACAGTACAGTACAGCACAGCACAGTACAGTACAGCACAGCACAGCACAGTACAGTACAGTACAGCACAGCACAGCACAGCACAGTACAGCACAGCACAGCACAGCACAGCACAGCACAGTACAGTACAGTACAGAGCAGTACGATGCACAACACGACACGACACGACACGAAGCAAAAAAACACAACACAACACAACACAACACAACACAGCACAACACAACACAACACAACACACAACACAACAACACAACATACACACAACACAACACAAACAACAACACAACACAACACAACACAAACAACAACACACACAACACAACACAGCACCATGCAGCGCAACGCAAGACAACGCAACACAACACAGCACAGCGTAACGCAACGCAACGCAAACGCAACGCAACGCAACAACACAACGCAACGCAACGCAACGCAGCAACACAACAAAGCAACACAACAACACACAACGCAACACAGCACAGCACAGCACAACATAGCACAGCACAACACAGCACAACGCAGCGCAGTACAGCACAGCACAGCACACCACAACACAACGCAACGCAACGCAACGCAACGCAATGCAACGCAACATTATCACGCAACAAATCTTTCACAACGAACACACAAACAGCTGCCTAATTTCTCAACGCATTCCAGCTGCATATAATAACACCAACCCACTGACCTAAAAAAAAAAAAAAAAAAAAAAAATCTCCATCTCTCTCACCGATTCCCACAACACTCCACCCCTTCTCCTCGCCACATTTGAGATCCCCGGACACAGAAGATTCAGAAGAAGAAGAAGAAAAAAAAAAAAAAAGAAAGAAAAAAAAGGGGGTTGCCTCGTGAATGTGAAGACCATCCGAACAGCGAAGTCAAACAAGTCTAGTGTTTATTTCCCCCACTATCGTCACCCAAGAGGGGGCAACTAGAGAAAGGATTTTTTTTTTGTGAGAACTGGGGGGGGGGGGGGGGGGATGGGGATGGGAGAAAGGCTGGGAGGTGGGGGAGGGGGGAGGACAGGGAGGAGGAGGAGGGAGGGTGGGGGGGGGGGGGGCGGACAGTGAGGCGCCCTGGAGGGTTAATCTGAAGAGCTGGGACAACAGAGGAAGACATAGAGGAGGTGGTTGTTCCACTGGTCGTGTCTGTCTCCTGCTTGTCTGCACATTTTCCCCGACGCTACGATATGTGCACATGAATGCTGGCACGTTCGTGGGAGACTCGTATACTTAATACACACACACACACACACACACACACACACACACACACACACACACACACACACACACACACACACACACACACACACACACACACACACACACACACACACACACACACACACACACACACACACACACACACACACACACACACACACACACACACACACACAACACGCACAGAGAGGGACACACACACACACACACACACCACACACACACACAAACACACACACACACATACACGAACACACACACACACACCTAATTGTACAGGTGCACAGTTATACAGTAAAAGAAAGGAGAAACAAATGTATTGTGAGACGAACAATACCAGCAGACGTAGAATGCCGAACAAACAGACACAAATACATGCGAAACGACTGGAAACTACAAAAACCGACGTAGACAAATTACAGTGTGCAAATGCATTGTGAGACAGACAAGAGAGACAGACAAATAGATACAGACAGAAAAAAAAAGGAGACAGCAAATGCATTGCGAGACAGACAAGAGAGACAGACAAATACTTGGGAATGCCGATAACACCAACTACAGAGGCAGACGGAGAGAAATCCCCATTCACAAACGCATACTCAGACACACCTGTCTGACAAGAGCGCAAAGATGCTTCCACATTCTTCAAAAAAATCCCTTGGAGAGGGAGGAGGCGGGAGAGAGGTGGAGGGAAAGGGGCAGCATGTGAATGAAGAGGGGTGGCCAGGTATCATCAAATGACCCCTCACCTTGAAACGTTTCAGGGGGCGGGTATGAGAATGCCGCAAAAAATCCCTACCAATCACCTAACGTTACTTTTTTTTTTTTAAATGGAATTGGAAAGAGAGAAAAGTAGCGAGAAGAACCGTTCATTAGTAGTAAAAAAAAAAAACATTTCCTTTCTGATCTCTGGTCTTTCAAGTCAATGTTTACCTTGTTTCTGTTGAAGATGAGGTGAAATATACACAGAAAGAAGCTGAATCGGGTACTGAACTGTTTCAATGTCATTTCTTCATCTCTCAATATCTCGTACATAAATGTCATCATTTTCACGCTTTTTTCCTTTTTTTTTTTTTTTTTTTTTTTCTTTTTTTTTTTTTTTTTTTTAGGGGGGTGCCAACATCACACTGGCTATTGCCTGCAATTAAGTGCACGTGTTCTTTGGCACCCAACTTTGGTCAAACTTGAATTTTGCAAGCGTGAACGCTTTACAGATTCTGATTATTCTCCTTAAATAATTAGCGTCAAACCATGCGCTGGGCTAGTGGGAACGATACTAGCGGTACGCAGCACACAGTGCGTGTTTAGACGCTGGATTTCTTAGAAAGGGGATTTCTGAGAGGGGGTTAGTTACCGCCAAGGACATAGACAAACAAAAATACAGGACAAGACACAATGCATGCATTGTGACCTCTTCGGTCTTCTTCAGGCAAAAGCTT
Organism: Conus betulinus; assembly: GCA_016801955.1. Lineage (NCBI taxonomy): Eukaryota > Metazoa > Mollusca > Gastropoda > Neogastropoda > Conidae > Conus > Conus betulinus. The sequence goes on from JADBJO010003711.1 coordinate 134,643, forward strand.
TCTTCAGGCTGGATTTTTGGTCATTAGGCATTACTGGTGTTGCCGGAGCTTAGCTTGTGTGCTGTATGAAAAACACACCTGCTTAAAAGAAGGCGGGAGTGTGGTAGGGGAGGGGGAGACTGTCTTTGAATGTGGGGGGTCAGACGTCTTGTAGTCCTTGGCGGTGCAAGTTACGGGGCGAAGCAAAACTGATGCTGCTGCTGCTGGAGAGAGACAGACAGACCGAGACAGGAGAGCAGGAAGGGATGAGTGCATGCCATGAAGGATCCTACAAACCAAAATGTCCTGTCTGTAATCAAAGAAAACGTACCAGAGGTAGACTCTGTTAAGAAAATATTTTCTTCATAATCGAGCATTA
>JADBJO010003711.1:142500-145000 GCA_016801955.1 Conus betulinus
GGCAACAGCTCTGTCTGTGTCTCAATACACAAAGGGGGGGGGGGGAAGAACAACAAAACGCTGTATGGACATAGAACGTTTTTCCAGTGTTTTCTATTCAACATTGCTGTTGTGTTTTTGTTTTTTTTTTATCCCCTTCCTCTGATATAATCAGTTTGTTTTAAACTTAAAGAGAAACATATAGAGGAGACTCATTCTTTTTTATCTCGAGCTTGATGACTGAAAGAGATTCAGATGTTAGAGGACGGGTGAATTCGTAATCGGCTGCACTTGGCGCAAGAGAGAGAGAGTTCCTGAGAAATCTAAGCTGACGTTGAGTATTCAGTGATATGTTTTTTTTCTAAAGAGGGTCAACAGTCAAATCACTAGAAATGGACAGTTTTAAAACCAGCAACATTCGTGTTGTGACATGGTACCCTCGTGGGTTTCATGTAGATAGCCAATACTAGTTATGAATGGCCAGTCTTGTGTAATGGACTCTTGACTGGGAATTCTGCACTGGTCTGCTGTCTGTGAAGTGAGCGAACAAATTCAGGGACCATGACTGTGCCAGGCGTTTCGACCCGGAGGGCTTCCACTGGCTGATTTATACTAACACAAGGAGGGCTTCCACTGGCTGACTATACTAACACCTGGAGGGCTTCCACTGGCTGACTATACTAACACCTGGCGGGCCTTCCACTGGCTGACTACGCTAACACCTGGAGGGCTTGCCAACTGGCTGACTATGCTAACACCCTGGAGGGCTTCCACTGGCTGATCTCTACGCTAACACCTGGAGGGCTGCCACTGGCTGAACTATGCTAACACTGGTTGGGCTGCCACTGGCTTACTGACTGGCTGACTACACTGGAGGGTTTCCACCTGGCTGACTATACAAACACCTGGAGGGCTTTCCACTGGCTGACTACGCTAAACACCTGGAGGGCTTCCACTGGCTGACTACGCTAACACTGGAGGGCTTCCACTGGCTGACTACGCTAACACCCTGGAGGGCTTCCACTGGCTGACTACGCTAACACCCGGAGGGCTTCCACTGGCTGACTACACTAACACCCTGGAGGGGCTTCCACTGGCATGACTACACTAACACCTGGAGGGCTGGGCCTTCCTGGGCTGACCCTATACTTAACCCCTTGAGGGCTTCCAACTGGCTGACTATGACTACCCCAACACCGTATGGCTTCCACTGGCCTGACTATTCTAAACTACACCTGGAGGGCCTATCCACTGGACGGGCTGACTATGCTAACCAACAACCTGGATGGGCTTGCTTCCAGGCGGCTGACTCCAGCTAACACCCTGGGGGCTTCTTCCACTGGCACTACGCTAACAAAACACCTGGAGGGCTTTTCCACTACCCTGGCGGGCTTCCACTGGCTGACTAGGGGCTAAACACCACCTTGAGGGCTTCCAACGGCTGACCTATCTAACACTGGATGGCTCCCTGGCTTGACTAATGCTAGGACACTGGAGGTTCCTTCAGAAACTGGCTGACTACTGTTTGGGGACACCTGGAGGGGCTGGGGGACTGGCTGACTATTACTAACCACCTGTGAGGGCTGTGATGAATGCTGACTGGGGCCTAACACCTGGAGGGCTTTTCCACTGGTTTGAGGGGGGGCCAACTACCTGGGGGCTTCCCCTTCACTGGCGGACTAACTAACACCTGGATGGCCTTCCACTGGCTGACTACGCTAACACCTGGAAGGCTTTCTTTCGCTTTACAAGGCTAAACACATGTTATTGTCTTTGTCCACGTGTCTGATATACCGCTAACTACTGCTGACGAAGGCAAACTCCTTCACGCACTGGCTGAACTATGGCTTAACAGCAAAGAGTCCGTGAAGGCTGCCACTGGCAATGCTCTATTTGCTAACACCTGTGAGGTGCTGTCCCCCCCTGCTGACTATGCTAAGTGACACTGGTATTGTGGCTTCCACTGGCGACTACGCTACCACATGGAGGGCTGTCATCCACACCTGGTGGGCTTCCACTGACTGACTATCGCAACACCTGGTTTGGCTTCCACTGGTATTGACGTTAGTGTAGTACACCTGGATGGCTTCTCTTCTGGCTGACTACTCCCTCGTACTCGAACACCTGAGGGCTTCCACTGGCTGTACGACGTCTAACACCTGGAGGGCTTCCCTGGCGTGACTAACGCTATTCACACTCTTCTTCTTCTTCTGGCGACTATACAGGTAACCCTGAAGTGCCTTCCACTGGCTGTCACCGTCATTTAGGTTTTCTTTTAACAACCCAACGCTCTGCGAGGGACCCGCTTCCAACTGGCCTGACTACACTAACGCCCTGGAGGGCTTCACCTGCTGCCTACCTAACACAACCAACGGAAAGACATTCAATATTTGCCAGGGAATATGGGCATTCCGACACTCATGGTTCCTCTGCAGAAAAAATGTTTGGGGAAAATAGGGAAATTGGGGGACCATGTTGTGTGTGTGGGTGGTGTTGTTGGGGGGGGGGGGGGGGGTGGTGG
>JADBJO010003711.1:155000-162500 GCA_016801955.1 Conus betulinus
TCATCGTCCTGAACGTTGTTGTCTCGCCTGAAGAAGACCTAAGAGGTCGAAACGCGTCGTGTTTTGTCTTGTAAATTGTTTATCCTTGTTTTTGTGGTGGACTCGCTGACAATTATTCTTAAAATTTGTTTGAATTTCTGCCCCCGCAGTCAACTCACTTTGAGACTAACTTATATTCAAGTTAAGCGCCCACCCCCACCAAAGTTAATCAAACAGACGGGAAAAACATCTCAGGGGAGAGAGAGAGAGAGAGAGAGAGAGAGAGAGAGAGAGAGAGAGAGAGAGAGAGAGAGAGAGAGAGAGAGAGAGAGACAGACAGACAGACAGACAGACAGAGACAGAGACAGAAGGGTTGTCTGGCACTATACCGCTGCCAGAAGAGCACCACCACATTGACAAGTGCACCGAAAATGGCAACATTTTGAGCTGGGTGCCTGCATGATTCAGATTCGCAATGCAAAATTTGTGACCCCCAAATCCTAAGATCTCTTTTTAAAGCAGTCCCACAGAGAGTAGAGAACCCTTCAGTGTTGAGAGCCAGTGTTAAAACAACCGTACTCCACTCACGTAGCAAGCCACACGCAAGACATACTGTGAGGTCACTTGCTTACCTGACCTTTGACCTAGCTGCATGCGCACGCTCTTTCCCAGAAAGACACAAATGGTTGCTGTTCAAAAGAAAAGAAAAAGAATATAAAAAAAAAATGAAATCTAAAAAAAAAAGAAGGAAAACTGAAGTCACTGCGATATCAGCTGAAACTTTTTGCTGCGGTTAGACATAAGAACTTCGACGAAAATACTTCAATACTGACACAATAACTTGCCGGTAAACGTTGGTATTTCAACCCTACTAACACACACACGCGTACTGTTATTCGTCGTACGGTTGAGTCGTCTCAGTTGGTTACCCTTGACAAAAAAACCGGTTTTTCCACATTTTTTTTCACTCAGCTGATCGTATATAGTCGGATGCTCTCCTGGTTTGCATGTGCAATTTATCGTTTTCGTTGATTTTTTACAATAAAATCTCAACATCTTAGTTATTAAATTATTGATCCACCAGCTTTAAATCGTGCGCAGTATGATCTCGAAACTTGGCAAATGTGGCGTGGCGTGGCGTTTATGGAATAGTCCGCATGCGGTGACACCTCCTTGAAGAATCTGAATCTGAAACTGACACTGAAATACTCAGAGGTTCTGAGCCAATAAGTAAAGTGTGTGTTTAAATTTATAACCGTTATCGACAACAGTCGCCATTTTGGAAGGGAAGTCAGCCACACATGGAGTTACCTACTCCTGATCTCAGAAAGACGATTCTCACCGCTCGTTGCAAGCAACATTGAAAGCGGAAGATAACTTGAATACAACACGGTTCAAATCCGTCAACTTCACTGCTCCCAAGCTTGCGGACAGAGACGACCAACGCTTGAAACCGGGTGTCCAACCCGCCAAGCCCTGAAACTGTCTACGTCTGGCATTACTTTTTCGCTAATTCCCGTCTCCTACACATAATAGCCTTTTCCTCGAGGCGCCTTATCACGCGCAGGGGTCGTGTTGAGGAGGAGGGTGAGGGCAGGAAAGAGGGGGTATGCACCGGTTTGGGGTTCAATGCTTCCCTGCTGTGCATTTTTTTTTATTGGATGCTCGGGGGAGGGGGGGTTGGGAAATCCTTTTCTTAGGGTGAAGTGCAGAGGGGGGGGGGGATGGGGGATACGGGTTTGGCAGAGGGGGGGGGGGGGTAATGAGTTAGTAAATGTTACCCTTGGGATATATTTGGACAGATATTTTTAAACGTTGCTTATTCTGTCAGGTTGGTTAGTTGTTCTACCTTGTTTAGTATACGTGTATGATGCTGAAGTGGCGGCATACAAGAACCACACAACAACACATAGATCGCCTTTGTTTCTGGTCCAGAAACAACAACGACAACCGCAGCAAAAGCAACAATCCAATAACAACCAACCAGCCCGTCAGGCACCTTATCAATCGTGTGAAGTGATGTGCACAGCGTACATACCATCCACGATATCTGATACATTCATGACATAATCACGCAGGTCATTTATTCAGTTACGTCTTCTTTTTTTTAAACCATTGCCATTTAAAAAGCTGATCGCTGTTCATTGGAGCAGAAGCTACTATTTGACGGAAAGAAGAAGAAAAAGAAACACCCGAAGGTGCTGGGGAGGACCCAGAGAGGCACTGTCCTCACCTGCCTTTAGAGCAGTCCTGTACCACCCTTGGAGGCCTGCGCTGTGTGACGATGGGTACAGGCACGCGCAGGACTCTCCATTAAGATATCAAGGGACATAACTGCTCCTGAACAGAGGTAAATCAGGCTACAGGATGCAACTCGTAACAGCCTAAAAAGTAGCATCCCCATGGGTGTACCAGCCCGTGCATGAGAGCCCACCGGCGAAAAACACCACCCTCCAGCTGTCGAGCACACCCCACAGACCCAACCACCCCTTGCCCACGGACAGATGAAGACAGTGCCACTCCAGACACAGCCAAGCTTTCGCCATACGGTCTTATGTGCCCTCAAGAGAGAATCCAAAGTTGTAGTCTTTCCCACTGTCAACAGGACTTTCCCTGTGGTCAGTGGGTCTTTCCTCACCGTCACTGGACCACGCAAGGTAGGTGTAAGTCACGTGATATGCCACGTGTCCGTTGGAGAGTAAGAAGGGCCCATGGTCGAATGGTCAGAGCGCTCTCCTTCATGGAGCGGACGGCCATTGGTTCGAACCTCTCGTGGGACCAGATTTTCACGGTTTGAAAAAAAAAAAAAAAACTCTCTCTGTCTACCCAGCAGTAGATGGAGACTTGATTCAGTTCAGGGAAGATTAAGTGGGGCAGAGGGAGAGAGATGGGTCTCGCGTCTTTCGTAGAGCCGTGCGCTTGACACGGTGAATAGGTTAATGAATCTTTTACTGCTAACAGGCTAAGTCACCTTTACTTTTAATTAGCTGCCATAGTGTCACTGTTTTAAAGACTTGCTACAGGCTTTGGTAGGAGACGACTTGTAGCGAAAACGTCTTGGTCAGTGATATTCTAATTTTACCTTCTTTAAGTGCCACTGTAAGCCAGCGACAGTCGTGCCATTGCGTTAATGGTATGTTAGAAAGATCCATGATCAGTTAACAATTAACTTGTTGTAACAAGCTTATACCGAACATACGATATTCTTTTTGTTGCCTGGTACAATGATGAATGAGTGTGAGTGAGTGAGTGAATGAATGAATGAATGAATGAATGAATGAATGAATGAATGAATGAATGAAATGAAATGAAAATTTACGGATAGAAGATTGGACTGGAGATAGACAGAAAGTTTTAAAATGAATATCCATTACTGCTATGTTACCTATGATGATGATGATGACAATGATAATGACGACGACGACAATGGTGATGGTGATGATGATGATGATGATGATGATGATGATGATGATGATGATGATGATGATGATGATGATGATAGAGAGAAGAGGAAACACACAGACAGACACGCAGACAGACAGAAAGGCACAGAGAGAGACAGAGAGAATGGGGTGGGGGCATGAGCGGTATGAAAGGGTCTGGAGGCGTTAACCCCAAATGGAAACATCAAAGAACCACAACGCCATACTTGTCTGGAACCTCCGCATGGCTTTTGAACTTTATGATTCATCGCCGACGACTTTTTTGTCTCCCTTTGCCCCCCCCCCCTTCCCCCCCCCCCCCCCCCCCCCCCCCCCCCCACTCCCACTCTCTCCCCACCTCTCTTTTCGGTTGGAAGATGTTTACATCATAGATTGAAGGCAAGAAGCGAAGTCAACCTGCGTTAAGGGGTTGGAAGAGAAGAAATGATAATAATGATACTAATGATAATAATACTGATAATGATAATGATGATGATAACAATCATGATACTAATGATAATAATAATAATAATGATAATGATATAATAATAATACAATAATAATAATGATGATGATGATGATGATAATGATGATGATAATAATAATAATACTCATAATAATGATAATTATGATCATTATAATAATGATAATGATAACAATGATGATAATGATAATAATAACAATCATCATCATCATCATCATCATCATCATCATCATAACAATAGTAATAAAGACTTATTTACGATCATCATCATCAACAACACCATCATCATGACATATTACGTTCCTTTTCTCCAGTGACCTCATTAGGTTTTTTCATAATACTGTTTTTTGTGTGTAAAAAATGAAAATTTAACGAAAAGGAAGTCACTAACTAAAATAAAACATAAAAACGCTCTACCATCCCTCTTCTCAATTTCGTAAGACAGGCAATGCTCACAGACATTAGGACTTCGTGGTGAAAGACTTCCACCAACATTCCCTCTTCCTCTCCCTTTCACACACACACACACACACACACACACACACACACACACACACACACACACACACACACACACACACACACACACACACACACACACAATTACTTAGAATTTCCACCAGCTTCCTCCACTCCTCCCGGTTCTCAGACAGCTGTGAGGCAGTTGCTGAGTGTGAGGCCAGTCCATGCACTGATGTTGTCCTCCTCCCATCTCTTTCTCTGTCTTCCTCTCCTTCTGCCCTCCTGGCACTGTTCCGTGCAGAATGGTTTGGGCAAGTCCTGTTGATCTTGGAAGGAGAAAGGAGATTTTTTGATGGGAATAGAGACAGAGTATATTCAGGAACACTGCCTGTAATAGATGAGAAGTAGAAAGAAAATTTGTGGACTATTTTAGACTGAATCGGAAGCCAATGCAAAGCTTTTTAAAAAGATGAGTGGCATGTATGTGTTCGGGAGGAGGGGGTAAAAATCCGCCTAGCACCGTTATACTCGACATTTGTGGAGCATTCTCTGGGTTCAAATGAGAGAATTGGAGCCAAACTGTGGAGCTTCATATACATAATCGAGATAACATTCCAGAGGGTATTGCCCAAATTTCCTGGCCAACACTGCAGGTGTCTGCTCTCTCTCACTCTCTCGGGCCTGACATGTTATGATATGAAAGTTGAAAAAGAGCCTTTTTTGTATTGTTTCAGATGCAATGGGACTCCATGGTACCGTCTTCTTAAGGTTACCATTACTACAAAATATTTGTGGGTGGTCGAGTCCTTCATGCCCCGCTTTCATAGTAATTCTAGCTTCAATTTTTTTTCCTGGCCCGCCCGAGTTTAGTGTAGGCTTTGCTAAAAATGTGTGGTGCCAGTGTTTTCATGGAAATTGTCAACGATGCATCTGAGGAACAAAGCAACTTTAGTCATCAGTTGAGCGGTTAGCAGATAGTGCCATGCACATTCTGAATCACTATAGATACCACTGGTGACCTCCAAAGTGACTCAGCGCAGTGTGCCCTCTGATGGGTTTCCTCATGGTGTCATGATATTCCGTGATGCTAGGACTAGCCTTTGTGCGAGGTAGTGCAACTGAGAGAGGACAGAAGAGACGAACACTCTTTTTGTACTCCCAGTTCTTATAGAACAGGGAGTAGTACTTCAGAAAAGGAACGAAGACATGCTGTCTGTGTGTCTGTCCGTGGTCAAAATGTGTTCCACTCGCTCCAGACAAAACTGCTGAACCGATCTTTCTGAAAATTTTGTAGATATGTTCATTATGGGTCACGGATGATGCCTCATGTTTTATTCTACCAGAATAGCCGTTACTAACGGCTATAAATGATAATTTTGTGGTGTACAGTTTTTAGCAATAACGGTTTATAAACTTAAGTATAATCAACTTCTGTATGCTCCTCGGTAGTATAGTGGCTAGTATCCCAGCCTGACACGCGCGCGACCCGGGCTCACTTCCCCATCTACGGTCAGAGTGATGGCGAAAGGACAGCAGAGTATTAACACAAACAAAAAGTGTGTGTGTATGTGTGTATGTGCGTGTGTGTGTGTGTGTGTGTGTGTGTGTGTGTGTGTGTGTGTGTGTGTGTGTGTGTGTGTGTGTGTGTACGCTTGTGAGTGGGTAAGTGAATGAGTGAGTGAGTGAGTGAGTGAGTGTGTGAATGTGTGTATGTGTGCGCGTGTGCGTGCGTGATTGTGCATGCGTGCGTGCGTGCGTGTGTGCGTGTGTGTGTGTGTGTGTGTGTGTGCGTGCGTGCGTGCGTGCGTGCGTGCGTGCGTGTGTGTGTGCATTATATGATTTCCTTTTTGTCAAAGTTTGTGAACAGAGAAAGAAACGAGACTAATTTGCTTTCAGAGGCTGCTATTCATGTTTTGTTCAGAGACGTGACAACTGGCAGATGCTGGGCAGACTTTCAGGAAGCAGAGATGTGGCACTGTGGTCAGTTCTGAAGGGAGTTAATGAGTCAGATGGGCGCGCATGCGCGCACGCGCGTGTGTGTGTGTGTGTGTGTGTGTGTGTGTGTGTGTGTGTGTGTGTGTGTGTGTGTGTGTGTGTGTGTATGTATGCGTTCGTGCGTGTTGTGTGTGTGTGTGTGTGTGTGTGTGTGTGTGTGTGTGCGAGCGTGCGCGCGTGCGTGCATGCGTGCGTGCGTGTGTTCGTGCGTGCGCGCGCGCGCGCGTGTGTGTGTGTGTGTGTGTGTGTGCGTGTGTGTGTGTGTGTGTGTGTGTGTGTGTGTGTTACAACGTCTTCACATAATTACGCCTGCCGAAAGTCATAACAAAAAGGAAGCGGACCACAACGTACTGTCTGTCGCGTGTGAAGATTCAGTTCCAAATTTCAATCAGATCTGTGACTTTAAAAGTCTACACTGAGCTGGCAACTAGCCACGCAAAGAGGTTATCATGCTGCTTGGATCGAACACACAGGACAAAACCAGCCCGTTAGAGATAGAAGAGAGGTGGAGGGAGTTTAAAGGAGGGGGGGGGGGGCTTATACCTCTTCTGTGTATGCAGGCTGATACTCCTGCGGACACTCCCTGTGTAGACAGGTAGGTATAAATCCCATCTGCTCAACAAAGGGAGTGGAGTTTTTGTGTGTATGACCGTGTTTTATCCAGCCATTAAGGCAGCCATACTCCATCTTTGGGGAAGGTGCGTGCTATGTATAACTTGTCATCCATACCAATGGCCAAACTGACCTTCTCTTCCGAAAGTTGGTGATGGGATTTTACGTGTGAGCAAGACGTTCTGCGTGCGTTCACACCTGGAATCTCAGTTTATAGTCTCATTCGATGGACTGTATGGGAAATGGAGTCCAAACTAATGTTAACTCCGAGGGAAAAATCCCCCTGTACCGAAACGGCCGGAGGAGATTCGAACCCGTAACCCCAAGAGTACGAGTCCGGCGCTCTACCAACTGAGCTATTTCGGACCCCGGGGCTTATACCGAAATGGAACATCAAAGAACGCCGCCCGCACATCCTGTGTTTGACCCCCCCCCCCCCCCCCCCCCCCCCCCCCCCCCCCCCCCATCGTCTCTTTGGCCATAGATGGGTCATCTTCGACACCTCTTCCTTCTTTGGTGTCCGAGGGAATATGTTTGCGTACCAGA
>JADBJO010003711.1:172500-177500 GCA_016801955.1 Conus betulinus
ACTAACTTGAAAACATCCAGCGTAGTGATCGATATTCATTTTACAGAACTTTTCAAACATCTAATAACTGTGGGATATATCTTTCGCTTAATACTGAAGGGTATACTGGTGTGTGTGTGTGTGTGTGTGTGTGTGTGTGTGTGTGTGTGTGTGTGTGTGTGTGTGTGTGTGTGTGTTGTGTGTGTGTGAGAGAGAGAGAGAGATGTGATCGAGAGAATGACAGAGTGAGAAACTGAGAGAGAGAGTGAGAAAAAAATTGATAGGGAGACAGAGACACAGAGAGACAGCGAAAGAAACAGAGAGAGAGAGAGAGACAGAGAGAGAGAGAGAGAGAGAGAGAGAGAGAGAGAGAGAGAGAGAGAGAGAGAGAGAGAGAGAGAATTTCGCCTTGCTGAAAATTCAGCCTTTAGTTATAATCCTAGTGTATGTCTGTGTAGATAGGCTGGCGGTTGCCTGACTCAAAGCAGTCAACCTGTTTCGTTGAAAAGACGTCTGTTCGGTTGACAGCTTTATCCACGTGGTCGACTTTTTTTTATCACGCACTATACCGCTTCGGGGTTTTTTTCCGCCTTCCGGTCCCCTCCGAATATACCCCCCTACGCTCAAATACCCCAACAACCCCCCCCCCCACAAACACCACCACCTAACACCACCACCCCCACCAAACCGCCTCCCGAACCCCGCTAAATCCCCCGCTTTAACTTTTCTACATCCCATAACCCCCCGCTCATTCCCCCCGCTTTCAACATCTAACCCCGCTTTTTCCACATCAATTCAACACATTCACACAACCGCTTCCATCAATCACCATAACAATGCTTGCCGCTTCACATACCTTTCCATCATCATCACTTCAGCTACCGCTTCCCCATCATCCACATTCAACACTTCAACTAACCGCTTCACGCTGTCCAAAATCACACATTCATCAATTAATCAACATCACAAACATCAACACTTCACATCAAATCATTCACTTCACCTCAACACATTCACAGCTGTCAAACCGCTTTCATTCACTATTTCACAAACAACAATTTCAACACAACCATCAAACACCCCTTCACAAATCAATCACATCTCAATCATCCATCAAATCACACAATCAACAAACATTTCAATCATATCAAATCACCGCTTTCAACATCCGAAATCATCAGTCATTCAATCAATCAATTCGAAACCGCTTCAACATCATTCATCACATGTTCACATCATTTCAATTTCAATCAAAAACAACTTCATTCATCAACACAACACGCATTCATTCAAAAAAGGTGCAACATCAGTTTTCAAAAACCGCTTTGTCACAAATCCAATCTTCACAACATCAACACATCATCATCACCACACACATCATCAACTTCAACCCTCAACATCCACAACTGTCCCATCACAAAAATCAAAATCAATTCAAAACAACATCCACCATAAATCAACACTTCAGTCATCAACCCAGCACCCGACACCCATCACCCCCCCCTCACATCAACCACAATCAACTTCACTCACCTCAAACAACCCTCACTCTCAAACTGGACATCAACAACATCCTTCATCATTCAACCTCACAGTCACATCTCAAAATCATCAATCCATCACACAAGTTCAAAAATCAACAAAATCATCATTCATCAAAACACTCAATCAAACCCTGCCACCGAGAGATCGAGAGAGAGAGAGAGACGAACTGAACCAGACAGACAAACAGCCAGAACAGACAGTTGAGTAGAGGCTAGAATGGAGCTAGAGACAGACAGACAACAGAGAGAAGAGAGAGAGTGGGGAGATAGTGAGAGAGGAGTAGAATGAGAGAGAGGGGGGTGGACGAGAGAGAAAGAGGAGGGGGGAGAGACAGACCAAGACAGAACAGAGAGATTGAGAGAGAGAACTTGTGGGAGAGAGAGAGATGAGGGATGGGTGAAGGTTACTCTAATGTAAGTGATTAAAAGCCACATTTTCAGACGGTATGGTCTGATCAGAATTACAATTAGATAAAAACAGGCGATTAAAGCAAAGTAAAAAGTAATTGCCGCTGTAAATCATAGCAGGGGGGCAACTCCCGACAGCGAGAGAGAGCGCGCGAGAGAGAGTCAGACAGTCAGACAGACAGACAGACAAGACAGACAGACAATACAGACAGACAGATACAGATGCACAGAGAGAGAATGGTGGGAAGAATCCGTTTATAAAAACCGTTTTAGATCTGAAAAAAAGTTGCGTTTTGCTGAAGAAATAAATCGTCTGAACGAATGTGCCAATAAGAAAACAGACTTGAAATATTTAGACATTCCGGTAGTTTGAAAAATCTGCTAAGTATGTTAGCTCGTGTAGCTGACGTTTTGCACATATTTATGTAGGTGGTTGGTGGTGGTGTGGTGGTGGTGGGTTTGTTTTGTTTTGTTTTTGTTTTTTTGTTTTTGTTCTTGCTGGTGGTGGTGATGGTGGTGGTGGTGGTGGTGCTGGGTTTTGTTTTTGTTTTGTTTTGTTTTGTTTTGTTTTGTTTTTGTTGTTCTTGCTGGTGGTGGTGATGGTGGTGGTGGTGGTGGTGGGTGGTGGTAGTGATGGGTGGTGGTCGTGGTGGTAGTTGTGGTGGTACAAGTGGTAAATAGAAAGAAATACACTCGAAGGTGCCAGTGGGACCCAGAGAGGTGGCTGTTCTCGACTGCCAAACAACCACCCCCACACCTGGGAGCAATCCTGCAGCACCCTTGGAAGCCTGTGGTGACTTCACATAGGGTGCCGACGTGTACAGGGGCATTCCATTAAGACATCAAGGGACATAACGGCTCCCTGGCTGATGCCATTGTGTGACCACCAGACGCAACACAACAGAACTTCTGCAGAAGCGCCCCCGGGGTGTACCAGTCCATATTTCATGACTGCAGAGCCCACCAGCGAAGATGCTACAACCACCATCCTGCAGTCCCAATCGTTGCTGTTTCGCTGACAGGTGAAAGCGAACAACTCCAGACACAGCCAAGCTTTCGTGGCATGGTCTTACTGCCCTCTGAAGAAGAAGAACAAGAAGAAGATCTTGTGCAGCTGACGATGCACGGGTTCGTCTTGGACAGGAAGCTTAGGCGTCCGCCTTTCACTGTACCCCTGAGAGTCAGTCTTGGACAGGGAGTTATGACGTCCATCTTCTGTTGTATCCTGTGGGTCAGTCTTGGATGGGGAGTCACAGCGGGCTACATGTAGTTTGGTAGCTTTTTGCATTCGGCTGACTGGTTTAGCTGGTTGGCAGGCTGGCTGGCTGGTCCTCTCTCTCTCTCTCTCTCTCTCTCTCTCTCTCTCTCTCTCTCTCTCTCCTTGTTTCTCTGTCCCTGTCTCTGTCTCTCTCTGCCTCTGCTCTCTCTCTCTCTCTCTCTCTCTCCTCTCTCTCTCTCTCTCTCTCTCTCTCTCTCTCTCTCTCTCTCTCTCTTGCACATCAGTCAAAAGGGAAAAGAAATGTTTTTAAAAGTTTTCAGATTTGAGTCGAAAGGAAGCCAGAAAAAAAAATACAGACAATCTGAGTGGATGATTCCAGACAAAAAGGAATTTGGCAGGCAAAGGAGCGCCCGACCCAAACGTTTTGTAGTGCCAACAGAAAGAATTAGAACAAGGCTAGTATCAGACTAATGATGAAAATGATGTGATGGAGTATACAGCTGCAAGAGATCAGTCAGTAAGAGATAATGTTATTTACAGAACGGCCGACCGCGAAGGGCCATATCAGGGCTGTCGCCGAATTGACGTCAATTCACAAGTTCTGCGAGTTCCATTCCTCTTGCCAGAGGTCTTTGACATAAGCCTGGGGTTTGGGGGGTTCAGATCAGTGTGAGGGATAGACAATCTGCTCAACCCTTTCCTTGTGGCACTCTTGGCGAGTCCATCGACCATTTCATTGCCTCAAATGCCCACATGGCTGGGAACCCAAGCAGTCAAATATTGAAGACAAAAGATTCAGTAGATTTGAAATAGAGAGAAGCATACAGATTCTGATACATTTATGTCTGTATGGTTCTCTACAGTGATAGAACAACATCAATCCAATGCGTCGTGTTCCACAGGTGCTTCTGCATGCTTCCAGAGTGGATCAAGACTGTCGGTACCAAAGATTCACACCTGTCCAAGTATTATACTGATGTATATATAAGCCTCTGTGGTAACCTGTGAATGTGTTAAGTTATCCAAAACAAACATTTACTGAATGTGTCTTGATACCACAAGATTTCACAATAATGGCTATAATCATCATCATCATCATCATCATCATCATCATCATTATTATCTTCATGGATAATTATAGCGATTAATCTATAAACAGGCCAAAGCGCTTACAACATTCATAGCACTCGCGCTCACACACACACACGCACGCACGCACGCACACACACACGCACGCACGCACGCACGCACGCACGCACGCACGCACGCACACACACACACACACACACACACACACACACACACATACACTGCACATTTCAGTGTGGATTTCTTTCAGGCGTTTGCTGTTTATCAGAATCCTAAGGAATATATTGTGTGTATGTGTGTGTGGATGTGGGAGGGGGGGGGGGGGAGGGAAGAAATTGACGGACGAGCTGTCGTAAATATGCAAATATTGTCTGGTTACACGGCCGTGACTTATAGTAAAAAGATCAATCAATCATCATCAACAGAAGATCAACAGTGTTTCACGCACCTTCACCCTAACTTTCACAGTCAAGCAAACATTAAACTTCGTTCGTGTGCGCCTACACACACACACACACACACACACACACACACACACACACACACACACACACACACACACACACACACACAGAGAGAGATAGAGACATACGGACAGACAGAGAGGAAGAGACGGGGCGGGGAGGGAGATAAACAAAGGGACAGGGACAGAGAGTATTCCATTCCACAAAAAACGTCAGACAGACAGACAGACAGACAGAAAGTATTCATTGTCAAAAAAAAAACAAACAAACCCAGACATATGAACACACAAAGGGAAC
>JADBJO010003711.1:195000-200000 GCA_016801955.1 Conus betulinus
TCTCGTTTCTCGTCTATTTAGAAAAAAAACAAACAAACAAAAAAAACTCAAGTACTTCCAACGGTATTATACACACAAATGTACATATATAATACGCGCTCGCGCACACACACACACACACACACACACACACACACACACACGCACGCACGCGCGCACGCACGCGCGCGCGCGCGGGTGAGCACGTATGGACGCACACACACACACACACACACACACACACACACACACACACACACACACACACACACACACACACACACACACACGCACATATACACACACACAATGACAGAGAGATGCATTCATTCAGAGATGCATTCATTCATACATTCATTTGATTCATTCATCCACCTGTTCATACATTCATTGATTCATTCATTCATTCATCCATCCTTTCATTCATTCATCATTCATCCATCCTTTCATTCATTCATTCATCCATCCTTTCATTCATTCATTCATCCATTCAGCCATTCCTTCATTCAGGAATGTGTGTCAAAAGATAGCTCTCAGAAAAAACGCCACTTGCAAAATCCTTCGGACAGAGAGTAAATAAAATAAAAAAAAAAATGATGATAATAAAGCCACCCATTCCAACTCTTCTGGCTCCACGCTTAACTGTGCACATGCAATGATTGTGACAGTCTGGGAATCTTCACTTACCACATTATACTTTATTGAAATATTCCTAAAAAGAATTTTTTTTAAATCACCTAGTTTTATGAGGATACGTGTATTCGTGTGGACGATCGTGTGAAGAATGAGGAGAAAGGAGGGATATGGAAAAAAGGATGGAGGAAAGGAGGGGGGGGGGGGGGGGGGGGGGGGGGGGCAGCGAGAAAGAGAAGAAGACGAGTGGAGGAGAGAGAGGAAACACGCACGTAGGATGAAAACAGAGAAAGAAAGAAAAGAAATGAAAAAAAAAAAAGGAAGAAGAGAAATGAAAGATGCCATAAACACATAAACGACTCCAAGCGAGGATAACTTCCTTCATACGTGTCGCTTTCTATTTTGCTACTTTTCCAGTCGTTTACGAGATGAAGATGAGAGTGTGGTGGCAACAGGGAGAGGGTGGGGGTTGTTGAAGAGGAGATCTGAGTGATGGGGCAAGTCCATAACTGTCAGAAGGAAGAGGTGGTGTGAGGTGGGAGGGAGGAGAGTTTGGGGGAAGGCGGGGGTGGGGGTGGGGAGGTTGACGGGTTTTTTTACACGTTGGCTGTGGTGGAGAACTTATCGTTTGGTTTCTCCGTTTTGTCAGTCAAGTGTCTGTTTGTCGCCGTCCGAAGGTTCTGATTCTCAACAGTGTTCTTCTCCCTGTCTGACTGTCGCTGTCTATGTGTCTGTGTGTCAGTCTGTGTGTCTTCATGTGTGTGTGTGTGTGTGTGTGTGTGTGTGTGTGTGTGTGTGTGTGTGTGTGTGTGTGTGTCTGTCTGTCTGTCTGTCTGTCTGTCTGTCTGCCTCTCTCTCTCTCTCTCTCTCTCTCTCTCTCTCTCTCTCTCTCTCTCTCTCTCTCTCTCTCTCTCTCTTTCTCAGAGATGCCATGACTGGACCGAGGGTCTTCTGATGAGTTTTCCCCTGTGGGGAGGGCCGGGGGAAATCTTTCAGTACAAACAGCTCCATGGACGTCTGCAAATTCTGTAAGTTGGTACCTTTCTTTTCAGTCACTGACCCTTCATTCTTTTTTTTTCCCTGTATTTCCTTCCGTTCTCTTTTAGTCACTCTTTTGATTCTATCTATTTCCTTTCTGTTATTTTCTTTTTTTTTTTTTTGTCTTTCTGCATTTTTGGACTATTTTCCTGTCTTTGTTCTAGAAAAAAAAACTTTCACTTTTTTATTATAAGTTTATGACATCTGTTTTTTGTTTGTTTGTTTGTTTGTTTGTTTGTTTTGTTTGTTTTTAAAACTGGCGACTAGATTGTGAAAACTGGTCACATTGTCCAGAATGGACACTAGCTCTCCAGTCTGCAGATTTATTTATTTACCCCGTAACGCTTTTCAAACATATTTGTATGGCAATCTATATGCTTTTCATCAACCCCTCTCTCTCTCTCTCTCTCTCTCTCTCTCTCTCTCTCTCTCTCTCTCTCTCTCTCTCTCTCTCTTTGTCACGTGAATGAGAGTGATAGGTTTAATCCGTGTGGCTGTCCACCTAAATATCCATGCATGGATCTTCACAAGCATTTAAAGTATATTATAACTAAGTTTAGATTGGGCATTTCTTACGTGTCAGTTCCCTACTATAGGTACAGAAACCATAGGCCACAAGACTTCGTTTGTACACTATGTAAAGTTGCAGTCGAAAACGAAATGCACTTCTTAGCATGTTGTGACTTTAACAATAGCATAAGAGAAAACTTCATAGCTCAAAAGTTCTTTCATAATCCAAATGGTTTTCGTTTCTCTCCCTTGTTGGCCTCAACGAACAGTACTACAGTCAGACAATTAGCACTTTATATTTATCAAGCGTTTAAAGCGCGGCAGATTGCGATAACTTGAATGTATATTTATGTATGTGTTGTAATGATGTTTATAAATGTATTTGTTTTCGTTCTCTCCTATTCCAACGAGGGCCTTGGCCTTATGGAATAAAGATTTCATTTCATTTCATTTTCTCTCTCTCTCTTCTCTCTCTCTCTCTCTCTCTCTCTCTCTCTCTCTCTCTCTCTCTCTCTCTCTCTCACACACACACACACACACACACACACACACACACACACACACACACACACACACACACACACACACACACACACACACACACACACACACACATGAACACTGCGTGCGCGCACGCGCGCACGTATAAGCGTGGATGATGACATAACTTAATGTCTAACCATCTTCTGGGGCACAGGGGAACGGAAGGAAATCTTGGCTACCTATCATTACTAGATCCAGGCTTCAGTTGTCACGACAACCCTCCAGAATCCGTAGACACAACATGGTAAGAACACAGACAAGGATCATGGTTTATGCTTGAATTTCAGTTTGTGTGAGCCCATAGGGCGGCGACATTTTTTTCTCCATATTCATGCGATATAGATCATGGACATATTTTGCATTGTCATCGCGGGAGAAAGTTTACGTGGGCAAACCCAGAGACAGGGGCAAAAAACAAACCTGAATGAAAAATTCTATGGATTGGACTACATTCCCTCTATCTTGTTGCCCAGGACCACCTGCAGGGAACTGTGAAAAATCATTAGCTGCCAAAGAATCCCGTCACCGACCCCCCCACCTCTACCTCCCCTGTTGATGACAACGATGACGACTAAGACACCATTCTTAGTTGGGACCACTGTCATGTGCTTAAAACATTTTTTTTTTTTTTTTTTTTTTGGGGGGGGGGGGGGGGGGATTAAAAAAAATCAATATTTGCCATGTCTGGAATCGATTTTATAGACTTAAAATTCGTTCCTAGTTTGGCATGATTTTTAAGCATACTTAAATGTCTGTTCTATTTTGGACTGATTTTTGCTTTTTTACACGTGTCTCCTCTTTTGGACTGATTTTACAACCTGAAATGCCTTCGTCCAGTTTTGTTCTGACTTTACACAAATACACACTTTGTTTTCCTGTTTTGGATTGAATAATATACGAACTTACATGCCCTTCCACTCTGAGCTGATTTTATAACTGACTATTTAGGACCGAATGAAGTTATTTGAATGTCATTTCTATTTCAAACTGAAATTACTGGTTTAAATAGCTTTTATTTCAGAAACAAGTGAACAGAATACCTTCATAACAGTCAGCACAAATGAGCAACAACAAGCCCTAGGCTGATACTGTGCTCAAATATACATTTACAATATACTGGCGCTTGAATACATTCCCAATATACAAAGCATTTCACCTCGTGCTTCGGATTTTTAAAGGAAACATTGAAAAAGAAAACAAAAAACAAACAACCAACCAAAAACCGTAGCAGAAAATTCAAATGAACAACATGAAGTATGGGAGGAGGGGAGTGGAAGCAGCAATCACGTCATCAGCAGAATATGTGTGAACAATTTACAAACATGAGAGAAACTTATGCAATAACGTTAAGTAGTTTAGGGAAGGAAACCATCTTTTCTATAAGTAATGTGTTGAAGTATAGTAGTCCAATTTTGATTAACTTTTGTCCTTTGTTTTCTTTCCCCTCATTTCTTTTCCCCTTTTCACTTTTTTGTTGTTGTTGTTGTTGTTGCCAAAACTAAAATTATTAACATGAATCCCATTCCCATTTTGGGATTATTTTGCAGCCATGGACGTTTTTGAAGTGAGTGTCCATGTCTAACTGCCCGTTACTGTTCTGACGGCTCTGCCTCATTATACAGACCACTGTGTTAGAGATCGCGTACTTCTTGTGGCCCGACAATACTTCTCTCTGTAGTAATGTACCAGGAAATTCCAACCATGCTGAAGATGGTTGACACGTCTGGCGAACATTGCCGGTCAGCTGAGGAGTTGGACACGGCGGTGGAGTTTTTGTGAAAGGAGAAGAGGGTTATGACTGGTCCGTGAACGGACGGCCAGTTGTGGATACAGTCCCCTTCCTTTCGTCCCTGCCTCTCTGTCGTTCTGTCGTTCACCGAAAGGAACAAATCTGTCATGTTAAGAAAGAAGAAGAAGAAGAAAGAAGAAGAAGAAGAAGAAGGAAGAGAAGAGAAGGAGGAGGAGAAGAAGGAGGAGGAGGATGAATAATGATGAGGATGATGATGATGATGATGATGATGATGATGATGATGATGATGATGATGATGAAGATGATGGATGATGATGATGATGATGATGATGATGATGATGATGATGATGAAATGATGATGATGAGAAATGATGACGATGATGATGATGATGATGATGATGATGATGATGATGATGATGATGAAGATGAAGAAGAGAAGAAGATGAGATGATGATGACGATGATGATGATGATGATGATGATGATGATGAAGAAGAAGAAGAAGAGAAGAAGAAGAAGAAGAAGAAGAAGAAGAGAAGAAGAGAAAG
>JADBJO010003711.1:205000-210000 GCA_016801955.1 Conus betulinus
CACTGTGTAAAAAAATGGTCAATAGTCTTTTTTTCCTGAACAAAAGAAAGCAAGATCACACTACACCTTTGATGAAAGAACTTATCGCCTGCCTTTGACGTTTTGCTATAAGTACATGCTACGGTACTCTTTCTCCAGCGCTGCTATTTTTTTTTTTTTTCGATGGCTCTCTTCTATCATACCTGTCCTCTACTCTCTGCACGTACCAGTCATCGATCCTCCGGTCAGAAACTCCTGAAGATCCCAACGTTTAACGTAAGATCGTTTCTTGATGAGCGTTCGGTTTTCTTTACCGTCCCAGTTGTTTGGAATTCAGTGAATACCTCCCACTTTGCAAAATCTGCCCACCTTACCTTCTTTCAAAAAAAAAAAAAGTCTGAAAAGCTATCTGTTTAATCAAGCGTTATAAACAATACTGGTCCCATAAGAGTGTGCCCATTAAGTTTTGTAGTGAGTTGTTACATGTGAATGAATGATAGCATAAATAGTGTATGACAGCATAATGAGCAGTTCCCAACCGGAATTGTACTAAGTAGATACCATTCGGCAGCAACAGTAGTAGTAGTAGTAGTAGTAGAAGTTGTGTGGTGGTGGTGGTAGCAATAGCAGCAGCAGCAGCAGCAGTAGTAGTAGTAGTGTAGTAGTAGTAGTAGTAGCAACAGCAGCAGCAGTAGCAGAATCAATGAGAAAAATAAAGTAAAAAAAAAAAAAGAATAAATGAAAACGCCTGAAACCCACACAAAGGGGTGCGAAATTATAATCAGTTAACCTTGGAAACAATTAACAATGTCCACGACAGTATTTTATGTTCCTGGGGTAATTAGTTATTGGTATTAGATGACTGACACTAAGACGTTTACAGTATTTACATGCGACAAATAACTGGCTATCTCTACGATGCAGAGATTTCTTTCATTCTTTTTTACACATCACCAAACTTTATCCCATTGACATAGTGACAATAAGCAAAACAGTCATGGGAGATTGTTAGAGACCTCTCAATTTGTGGGTTGGTTTTAATTGTTTTACTCTGAAAACCATTTCAAACTTTTCACGATAAAAGCAGTACATAATTATTACTTTTCTTTTATGTAGGGTACCTTGCTTCGTTCAATTTATTTTTGTTCACTTTCACGGTTAAGACACCATTGAAGGTTCTGGGTGTTTAAGACAGAAATTCCGTAAAGGCTGGCATTATTGTGATTACTATTTAATATTGAACTTCAATCCGCTGGGAAATGGAAATCGGAGATTGGAAGGGGAGAGAGAATGCACGGATGATGAGAGGAAACAAAAATGAAACCCGCACATAAAAGAGTGTGAATACATCAAGTGATCTTGAAACATCTTCAATGAGTGATTCTACACTAGCATGCATATCCCGTGTGAAATCAGTGATCGGTACCACAGAAGTGAAACGTAAATGTGTTTCTTTTACTTCATTGATTTTCTCATGTATTTTTGCTTTATGCAACTTGGTACCTTTTGATTGTTAGGGAAAAGCAGAAGGTAAATGAGATATGTTATATATTTGATCATTATTGAGCATTGGGGATGGTATACACTAAAACTGTACCCTCTGAAGCGAACTGGAAACAACGCAAAGTAAATGTCATTTTCGCATCTGTTTCAAACGAAGCACGTTTTTATATTTGCATTACTAATCCAGCTCATATAACCATTGCTACCCTTTTTCTCCGCCCCGCTCCCCCTTCTCCTTCCAGTTCTCCACAACCACACTTTCCAACTGTTCATGGTCGAAAAAGCACTTCCCACTACCCGCCTCCCCCCCCACCCCCCCCCCCCCCCCCATAAACAAAAGCATGTGTCAAGTTTTTTTTGTTTTTGTTTTTGTTTTTTTTTCAACTGTGATGTTCGTACAATAGTTGGTTTGTATCACGATGGGAAAGATATATGTATCCTGTTCTGTGAACCACGAACCCACCCCCACCCCCCCCTCCCCTCCACACTACACCACCACCACCACCACCATCGACCCATCTCACCCCTTCCCTGTCCCCATCTCCCTCATTTCCATTTTCCCTAACTCCTGGAGGAAGTCTATAACGAAAAAACACTCGTCAGGTGACTCAATACATGTTGACACTCACACCGTGGCATAGAACATACAACTCTGATGTTTAAAAAACAAAAAACAAACAAACAAAAACAACTGATCCGCACAGTCAGCCAGCGACTTGATGTTTACCGTCAACGCCGATCACCATCAATCTCTCGCAAATCAACAAAACCCACGAAAGACTAAATGCACAGAATGTGTGTGTGGTCTGTCTGCCGACCAGTAAGTAGCACGGCTATCTCTCACGTCTGCTGTGTGTATAGATTAGAAAGCCTGGATCACATGACGTCAGAATCACAGGAAAGACTCAACGCGTGTATACCGACAATCCTTTCTGCCAATTGCGACGAAGTTTACAGATATTTGCGAACGAATCATGAACCCCGACATAAATATTAATCGGCTTCTGTGCATATATAACAGAGACGGATGAAAACAAAGCTGGAACATTCTAGTTTCTTTTCATTTCAAATCACCCCCACCTTTAACACAAACACGACAGACGTCTTAAAAAGTTAATGAAAAGATGAAAACGAAATCTTGTATTGAATGTGTGTGTGTGTGTGTGTGTGTGTGTGTGTGTGTGTTCAGACATTTTTGTTCTCCGTGCACCAAAAAAATGATACGGTTTTCTGATTGGTGGAGAACTGTCTGTCGGTAGTTTGAACTCACGGATAACCACAAAGTAAATCTTCTATCTCAGGGAGGGGCAACAGAGGTAACGAGAGGGGAGGAGATTAGGGGCAGAGGAAAACCAGGGACAGACCTGAAGCGCACGAAGGTAGTAAGGATGGATGGCGGGAGGTGAGAGAGGGGAGAGGGAGGAGGTCGGGGATGAGGGGGTCGAGGGCGGGAAGGGGGGGGGGAGGCGGGGGGGGAGAAGGGGGGGGGGGGGTTACGGTAGGTCGGAGAGCAGAAAACCGTGCTGGTTGGTTTTATCGGTTTTTATAATCGTAGGTACTCTCTCTCTCTCTCTCTCTCTCTCTCTCTCTCTCTCCTGCTGCACACGAATATTTTGTCTCGTATCCAATGGCTTTCGATTTGTTTCCCCTGTGATTTTCAAATCGTGTGTGTGTGTGTGTGTGTGTGTGTGTGTGTGGAAGGGGGTTGTTATTGTCATTGTTGTTTCTTATTTAATTTAACGTATGTCGACATTAGTGATACCAAACTGAGGTAGGGCCCAGTGTGTGTGTGTGTGTGTGTGTGTGTGTGTGTGTGTGCGTGCGTGTGTGCGTGCGTGAGTGCGTGCGTTCGTATGTGTGTGTGTGTGCGTGTGTGCGTGTGCGTGTTTGCGCGTGCGCGCGCGCGCGTGCGAGCGTGTGCGCGCGAGCGTGTGTGTATGTGTGTGTGTGTGTGTGTGTGTGTGTGTGTGTTTTCGGTCGGGACCGGGGTACAGGATGGGGGCATGAAATAGTTTACGTGGCGCACAGAAAAGAGGAAGGGAAAAAAAAAAAAAAGAAAGAAGAAGAAGAAGAAGAAGAGATGGAGCCACAAAGTCTGCAAACAAACGATGCATACATTAAAAGAAAGTTTGAAAACCGCAAAACAAGCGACTGCATTTTATACAGACAAATCGAAAAATTCGGTTCTACTTCACTCTGAAAAACTGGGTGTCAATGCAATCATTGTCATTACCACCATCATCATCATCATCATCGTCGTCATCATTATCATCATCGTCATCATCAAAAATCATGTTTGTTTGACACGGACAGAATTAGAACAATAAATCAAGCGAGATAACTTTAATGGAAGAAATGGAACGAACGAACAAAAAGAAAACGAAACAAAGCGAAACAAACAAACCATGAGAAAAAAAAACAACTATAAAGCTGGAAGGTCCATATGTAAAAACTTTAAACGAGAACCATGACAACTACTGAATCCAATATGATAAAAACAAAAGATATGAAATGAAATGAAATCCAATCCAATAAGATCAAATGAAATCGAGCAGATTTGAGTGGAGACAAGATGGCGGCGAACGGATTAAAAGCGAAGACAGAGAGACGGCGAGGGGTAAAGGCCTGGGGAATAGAGGGAAGAACAGGGGGGGTGGGGGGGGGGGGCGGGCGAAAAGGGGGGTATAGCTGTGGAAGAGAGGACTGTCGAGAGAAGGAGCGTAGAGTTGGGGGGGGGGGGGGGGGGGGGGGGGGGAGGATGAGGGCTGAAGATTCTTATGGTAACCTTATCGGGCCGGCGGGACACAGAGTCGCCGATAGAGGGGCGAGGGACGCCATATTAGTCCGCGAGTCGTGCGGCTGTGTCAACTGTCACGTGATGGATTGACCGGTGTCACCGATCATAGCAGCCCCCTCCCCCCCCCCCCCCCCCCCCCCCCCCCCCCCCCAGACTGTGAACGTGCTGCTTAGAATCTCTACCAATCACGGCGCGTTTCGTCATGTTTTAGTTGGGGACCGAGCTTTTTTTCTCTTTCGTGCGTTTATTATTGGTGTGGTTAAAAACTAAATAAATGATTATGTCAGTGAAAAATAAATAAGCAGAAATATATTTTTTCTAAATACTTCAATTCTAATATCTGCCTTTCATTGGCAGCATCGAATGTTGGAAACAAATCACATTTTAGCAATTGTGTTAACGGGATATCAATGAGAGCAGACTTGCCTACATTGCTTACATTTATATTGTCCAGGTTGTCTTTTGATACAGGGTCACCTTGCCCATTCACCGCAGCGATAGGGCAGGCTCATGCATGTGCAGTCGTCACACGGAATTAAAGTGGTCTTTTCTTCCCTTTTATTTTTTTTTTCTCTTTTACCTTTTTTTTTCTCTCTCTCTCTCTCTCTCTCTCTCTCTCTCTCTCTCTCTCTCTCTCTCTCTCTCTCTCTCTTTCTGTTTGTTTTGTTTCTGATCAAGTATGCACTATCACCATGTTATCATCGGCGTTGTCGTCGCCATC
>JADBJO010003712.1:0-10000 GCA_016801955.1 Conus betulinus
TACCCTCACCTTGGTTTATACAATGCTTTGATTTTTACCTCTTGTATAGACATTTTAAGAAGAAATCAACACACAGACACACAGACACACACAGACACACACACACACACACACACACACACACACACACACACACACGCGCGCGCGCGCGCACTCGCGTCGCGCACGCATACACCAACACACACAGTGGGTCACTCGGCACACACAGTCACTTCTCGCTTGTCTCTGGCCGTGTTGAAGTGCTAGCGGTTTGGGGGAAAATGTCGCTTCACGTGGAAAATCCGCTCGATTTCAGCAGTGTCCTCAAACTGGCAACTCACCTACTGAGGAAGCCATGGAGTTTTGAAGCATACTAACAAAGTAAGATGATAGACCGACTGTCACAAAATAAGTAAATACAAATAAATAGATAATAAAGAATGGAAAACTATACTTGCTACTACTATACTACTACTACTACTACTACTACTACTACTACTACTACTAATGATGCTCCTGCTGTGACTTCTGCAATGAATACTATTATGACTACAACTGCTGCTGCTGCTACCACTACTAACTACAACTACTACTACTACTACGACTATTACTGCTACTACGACTATTACTGTTGCTGCTGCTGCTGCTGCTACTACTACTATTATTACTACTACTACTACTACTACTACTACTACTACTACTACTACTACTACTACCACCACCAATGACAATGATACTTATGATACTAACCAAGTAGACAAATTAACTGAATAAATGCATTAATCGATGAAAAAAAAAATATACGATGTAAATAAAAGGAACTTGGTGATATGAAAAGAATGGAAGCTTATGATAAAAAATAGGAACGTAACTGAGAGAGAGAGAGAGAGAGAGAGAGAGAGAGAGAGAGAGAGAGAGAGAGAGAGAGAGAGAGAGAGAGAGAGAACGAACAAACGAACGAAAATTTCCTTCATGAGGGAAAAAAGAGTAAGCACATGACAGGCTTGTTTGCATCTCGCCCTCAAAAATGAAAAAGAAGCATTTCAAACACAAAAAGCCACCCTCCACACCCCAACCCATTAACCAAACACTCACCTGTCGCACAATCCTTTCCAAGCACTCTACAACACACCCAGTGATAATGACAATGACAATGATAATAGCAATAACAATAGTAACGAATGATAATGATTGAAAATAATAACATTACAATTCAAATACAACATGCCATGCGCGCACATACATAACACCATGCTCACATACATACATATGCATTGTCAAACATTACATCTATCAGATAGCATGATCTGAAAAAAGATAGAAATACAGAACACATAATAATCACAAACAGAAATCATCATGATAGTAAATTAATATTAAAACCAAGAATCTGTTCCGAAGGGGGCGTACAGCACAGACACACCCACACACACACACACACACACACACACACACACACACACACACCACACACAGACGGACAGAGAGAGAGAGAGAGAGAGAGAGAGAGAGAGAGAGAGAGAGAGAGAGAGAGAGAGAGAGAGAGAGGCGAGGAAGGGATGGGGATGGGTAGAGGAGGCGACAGTAGCAATGGCGAAAAAAACAAACAAAACGAGTGTGTAGCATTGCAAACAGGGTGGATTAGTTCGGGTGGATGGAGGTACGGGATACCCTGTCAAATGGTGCACCGACGGCCGGCAACATTAAAAAAAAGCAGGGGACCACAACTGTAACCCGTCCCCACGTCGGCAACCTCTTCAAAGCCGCCGACAGAGCGCCAGCGCGCCTCGCTTCTCCTCCTGTTATCACCATCAGGGACTTACCGCCATGATATAATATGACAGTAATCAGCCGATAGCTTGGCGGCTTTTTTTTTTTTTTTTTTTGTGTAAAGTACACAGCATTGTGTCACAGCTTCGTTTATTATCAGCGCAGTCATTTTTTCTTTAATTGAAATCTTCCCACACCTCTTTTACATTTACTAATTGCAAGCTGAGTTTTCTGTCCGATCTTTGGCAATCGAAATCCTCTATAAATTGCTCATCTGAATAAATAGCATAGATGTCCTTCGTACTAGGGTTTGAATCGTGGCCATCGCTTTCCATCTTATCCGCTGATGCATTACACCGTTATTCATTCATTGGAGACTTCATACAGCCTTTTTTTTTTTTCACCCTGTAGATCTTCATGCCCGCGCTTGGATGAAAATCTTCTTTGTCACAGAATAACTCTACTGTTTTTTCACCCATAATTCGTTGTGGATTTCCTGTCGCAATCAGGTTGGCAGTAGTTTTTGAATTAAATGATTTTTTTTCTAAGACCACATAATGTGTTAATCAGTAATTCTATGGAGTTTTTTTTCTGGAATGATATTACGTAATATAAACCGTAATTTGAAGATTTAGGTTTCTGAGGTGACATGACATTAAAGTAAACTGAAGGACATTAATAATTCTAAGATCACGTTCTTAACTGACAATAATTAAAAAAGGACAGGTTTCTAGGACGACAGATCGTGATATATGCAGTAAAATAAAGGATATTTCTTCAAATGACATGACGTCCATAGACGGTAAATTGAGCTTTGTTATATATATATATATATATATATATATATATGTGTGTGTGTGTGTGTGTGTGTGTGTGTGTGTGTGTGTGTGTGTGTGTGTGTGGTGCCTGCGTGCGTGCGTGCGTGTATAATATGAAATTATAGACAGTTAATCTGAGGGCATTTTTCTAGAATGACATGAGTTACCAATGGTAATCAGGGGAACATCTTTGTAAGATGACGGAACCTGATAATAAATTAGAGGACATTTTTCCAAAGATGAGAAAAAAAAGTGACAGGCAACAAATTCAAGAACTTTTTTTAAATTATTATTCCCTCCAAAGATAATTCAGTAAGATGGACGGCAAATCGAAGGACGTTTTCCAATCAGAATTCCCACAAGACAAAAGCAGTATAACAAATTGAAAAAAAAATTCCGACAGCTTTCCAGAGCTGGAACTATTGACAGAGGGCACCCGGTGTATCGGAAGCAGGGGTAGCCAAGACAGCAAGACAACTTGTGTATTACTTTTCTTTCTTTCTGTTGAATTCCCGGTATCCCGGGCCGTGCTAGATCCTCAATCCGGTTAGTAAGGCGATGTCAACAGGCTGCTGCAGAGACCTCGCTGGTCCCTACAGCTTCTCCTGGACCTCAGCCCGGACTGGGCCACGTCTGGCGTCTCAAGGCTTTAAAGGAGGGGCAAGAATGTAAGATGTGTGTGTGGGGTTTGGGAGCCTGGGTCACAAAGGCGCTGGTCAGTATGAGAGAGTTTGAGATTACAAACAATTCTCTCTCTCTCTGTGTCTCTCTCTCTCCCGTCTCTCCGTCTTCCGTCTCTCTCTCTCTCTCTCTCTCTCTCTCTCTCTCTCTCCTCCCTCTCTCTCTCTCTCTCTCTCTCTCTCTCTCTCTCCTCTCGCTCCTCTCTCTCTCTCTCTGACTCCTCTCTCTCTCTCTCTCTCTCTCTCTCTCTCTCTCTCTCTTCTCTCTCTCTCCTCGTCCCTCTCTCTCTCTCTCTCTCCTCTCTCTCTCCTCTCTCTCTCTCTCTCCCTCCCTTTGCATTTGAAATGACGCTTTGTGATGCTTTTATATCAGCCTCGGTTGTGGCCAATCGTTGTCTTTTTTAACATCGTACATTTCCAACTGATCAGATTAAGTGAAACATTCTGTTGCATCAAAAGAGCCGATGGTGCTGGGGCCCAGGTCCTCTCTCACCCCCTGCCCCCCAATCCCCCTCCCCATTCCACTCCCTCTCTCCCCCCTCCCTGAAAAATCAATAGTACACATAAAAAGACATCTAGAATGATAGAGATCTGAAGACAGACCCACTCACCCACTAATCCAATCCCCCTCCCCATTCCAGTCCACCTCCCCCCTCCCCTGAAAAATGAATATTACATTAAAAGACATCTAAAATGAGAGATCTAATACATTCTAACGGCCAGCTCAGCTTTTATATCTGTTATTTTTTTTCTTGTAACATTGCCATTATTTGCCTAGGGTGTGACCTCTCCGGTACTGAAAATAGCAACCTGTTGAACCCATCTTTCGTCTGTCTGTCTGTCTGTCTCTCTGCTTGCCTGTCTGTCTGTCTGCCTCTCCCTGTCTTTGTCCCTTTGGGGATCTGTGTGTTTGTTTCTTGCCTGCCTGCCTAACTGCTGTCTGTCTGTCTGTCTGTGTATGATTGTATGCATAGACTTGTGTCCATCTGTCTGTCTCTCAGTCTGACCGTCTTTCAGTCCGTCTGTCTGTCTGTCTGTGTCTGTCTATCTGTCTATCTGTTTCTCTCTCTCTCTCTCTCCTCTCTCTCTCTCTCTCTCTCTCTCTCTCTCTCTCTCCATAGAGATAGTAGGCTAAATAGATGGATAGATAGGTGGGTTGGTCAGTGGGTCGATCGTTGAGTCGGTGGGTCGTTGAGTCAGTGGGTCGATTGATGGGTCGGCGGTTGGGTCGGCGGTTTGGTCGGTCGGTCGTGGGTGGGTGGGTGAGTGGATGAGTGGGGGTAGGTCGGTGGGTGGGCTAGCTTGGCTCGGCCTGGCTCGGCTCGGCTCTTGGCTCTTGGCTCTCGGCTCGGCTCGGCCCGGCCTAGCTGGGCTGGGCTGGTCTGGTCGGTGAGTCGGTGGGTGGGTCGGTTGGTCAGTGTGTCGGACGGTGAGTTGATAGGTGGTCAGTCAGTTGGTCGGTCGATGGTCGGTTGCTCGGTGGGTGGGTGGATGGGTGGGCGAGTGAGAGGGTGGGTGGGTGGTTCGGTGGGTGCGTTAGCTCGGCTCGGCTCGGCTCGGCTCGGCTCGGCTCGGCTCGGCTCGGCTCGGCTCGGCACGGCTCGGCTCGGCACGGCTCGGCTCGGCTAGGCCAGTCTTGGCTCGGCTCGGCTCTTGGCTCTTGGCTTTCGCCTTGGCTCGGCTCGGCTCGCCTGGCCTAGCTCGGCACGGCTCGGCTCGGCTCGGCTCGGCTCGGCTCGGCTCGGCTCGGCTCGGCTCGGCTCGGCTTCGGCTCGGCTCGGCTCGGCACGGCACGGCACGGCACGGCACGGCACGGCACGGCTGGGCTGGGCTGGGCTGGGCTGGGCTGGGCTGGGCCGGGCTGGGCTGGTCTGGCTGGGCTGGTGTTGGGCTGGATGGGGGTTGGGCTGGGGTTGGGCTGGGCTGGGCTGGGCTTTGTTGGAATGGGCTGAGCTGGTTGGGCTGGGTTGGAATGGGCTGGGTTGGGCTGGGCTGGGCTGGGCTGGGCTGGGCTGGGGCTGGTTTGGGCTGGGTTGGAATGGGGTGGGTTGGGCTGGGCTGGGCTTGGGCTGCACTGGTCGGTCGGTGGATCGGTGGGTCGGTGGGTCAGTGTGTCGGTGGGTCGGTCGATGGATCGATAGATAGATAGAAAGATAGACAGATAGCAGTGTGTGTGTGTGTGTGTGTGTGTGTGTGTGTGTGTGTGTGTGTGTGTGTGCGTGCGTGTGTGTGTGTATGTGTGTGTGTGTGTGTGTGTGTGTGAGCGCGCGCGCGCGTGTGTGTGTATGTGCGTGCGTGTGTGCACGCGCGCGGGCGCAGGGCGCGCTCGCTCAGGAACAGTACATACAGCCAGGCTGCCAGACATGGCCACACTAATAGATAGAAGTCCGCATCTACAAACACTCCAGACACGACCGTCTTGGCTCCGAAGCATACGGACCCTAACCCAGACACACCACCATCAGTGCTTGATAGACAGATAGATGAATAAATAGATAGTCGCCTGTGTGTGGGGGGGGGGGGGGGGGGGGGGGGGGGGGGGGGGGGGGGGGGGGGAGGAGCGCTCGTTTAGGAACCGTACATGTAGCCAGGTTGCCAGACATGTACACACACTAAACGAAAGAAGTTCTGCATCTAGAAACACACCGGACACGACCGTCTTGGCTCCCACACGCACGAACCTAGCCAAGGCACACCGCCATCAGCGCCTGACCTTCTGGCTGCTGCCTTCTTCCCCCCCCCCCCCCCCCCCCCCCCCCCCCCCCCCCCCCCCCCCCCCCCCCCCCCCCCCCCCCCCCCCCCGGGGCCTTACCGTAGCCGACGACATGTTCCAACCATCAGCCTGACACACATCCCTGCCTAGCATCAAGCATAAACAAAAACTCAGATAAACAGACAAGACTCTCTAAAACAATCAAACAAAAATAAAACTGTTCACAACACACACACACACACACACACACACACACACACAAGGAAGTCTTAAGTGAAATCGACCAAAAGAGCAGATGAAGACTAGAGGCCCATATGCTGCTGATCCGAACTCGGTGTTTTCTTCCTATCTCATGGCAGAGCTATTTTTTGTGTCAAAATGCCTCCGTGAAGACTATTTCGTACATACGCATGGTTTTGTGCCTCAACTTGACCCGTGTGAGTCCGAGAACGCACGCCGAAAGGGAAAGGTCGACAGAAAGAAAATCCATGTTTTATTAACTTACTGTTGTATCAGAATGTTTTAAGTCAAGGTCACATTTTAAGAACAAGAGTCGGAGTGAGAAGAGCTAACATGTATGGAATGTGCAGTGCTGCTGCACCGTTTGTAGGAATACACAGAGAAATGGATGCGAGTATATCTATAACATACAACGAGGGAATCGTGGGAGGGGGATAGCTACAACGAGGAGGGAGAAACTTTGCTGTGTCAGGGGGGGAGGGTAGGGGGGAGGGAGGCGGACCAGGTCACCTAGTCTTTTGAAGGTTTTGTCACGCACAAAATATTTACATCAGGAAAGTTTTTTTTTTTTTTTTTAATGAAGATCAGGCACTGGATAGAATCATACATAAAAAGTTTATTACATATTTTACTTCAGCTTCAGGGAACTACCTGTATCAGTATGTTATGCTTATGGGGAGCCCAGGCTATTGACCAGTCAGAAAGCAATGTGTCAGCACCCGGCTCGCCGAGCCCCGTTTCCCTCTACAACAGACCGCTGATTGAGGATCGGACTAGAAGGGGGGGGGGGGGGGGGGGGGGGGGGGGGTGGGGGGGGTTATCGTTGGGGGGGAGAAAGGGTGGGGGGTTATCGTTCCCACCATCAAGTTCTGTTTGAGAGATATTCTTATATCATGCTCAGAGCAGAAAGCCCGAAAGTGAAATCTGCAAACTAAGGCTTCCCAGAAATGACGCTCAAATGAGCATATTGAGTAAATTAACCAGGTTACTCCAAACCAACCGTATTTCAGAATGTTTAATGAGTAACTGGATTCTAACATTCCAAATGAATATGATGCAATTAATGTAACCTAGCAGCAGTGGCGTCGGTGTCGAAGACAGCGGGTACTGGGCCCTCTTCACCTCCCCCCTCCCCCTGCATGAAAATACATGGACAGGTGAAACTATTTTGTGCTCTCGTCTCCTTCAATATTTAAAGCCCCAAAATATGGACATCATCGGTTATAGTGTCTCCACCCCACCCCTGTTTTTTTCAGGATTTCGGAAGAGAGAGAGAATACCCTGTTTAAAAAAAATGGTAAACCCCCCCCCCCCCTCCCCCCCCCCCCCCCCCCCCCCCCCCCCCCCCCCCCCCCCCCCCCAACCCCTCCTCCCGAACCTTCTTGCTTTTACAAGAATGGTGGGACCCCCCCCCCCCCCCCCCCCACCCCCCTGCTTTTATAAAAAATAAATGATAAGCCCACCATCCCCCTCCTGTGATGAATACCACCAGCCTTTCACCCCCCCCCCCCCCCAATCCAACTTCATACCAATTCAGACGTCATTCAGGCTGCGCCCCTGACCCCTCCCCAATGTAAAATATCTTTCGACTCCCACTAAACAATAGCTTATAATTGATGCTGTTTCAGCATTACTGAATGAATACTTGTAAATGAAATATGATGGGGGCAGAAAACGAAATCTTGCGAGCTTGTAATCAAATATGATGGGGGCAGAAAAGAAATCTTGCAAGCCTTACCTCCAAACTGACTAACTGTAGACCTATGAAAGATTGGGTGGGGCGAAGAGTCGGAAGAACAAGGGAAGATGACTGCCATGTTTGTAGATGACTTATCGCACCCTATGAAAAAAAATGACAAAAAAATCCGTAGAATACAGCTGAATTCATTCCCAGGGTTTACAGTGAAATGTCCTTGTGGCAGAGCTGGTACCTCTGGTCTGTGTGACACCAGCCCCGATTCTTTGACCAGTCTTGGGCGGGGTGCCCCCCCACCCTCCCATCTTCACCTCCTCTTTTCTTTCTTTTTTTTTTTTTTGGCATGCATACATATATGCGCATAATATGTCACACGCATTTTCATGATTGAAATATGGCCACATGAACTTTTTGTTTTTTGTGGTCCTCTTTTGGTTTGGTATCAGAATGTACGAGGGTGGAGAAATTCAAATTCCGCCTGCCTGACTTTACCCGAGTTTGTTTTTTAAATCGGCTGACATCCGCCGTGAAGGAGAGGAGTAGGGAAAGGGCGAGGAGAGGAGGTGGGTGGGGTGGGTGGGTAAGAGTGCAATAGGAAGGTCTTTAGTGCCTCTTCTCTTCAACAGGACCTTCCGACAGATGAAAACTAAATGTCATTGAATGAAATGCAATAGACTTGCATTTTTTCAGCATCTTTTGCGGACAGTTTGGAGTTTATTTTTGACAGAAAGCTTCTCAGACGGAAAGGAGGGCTACAAAAAGGAATCTTGCCACGATTGAAACAGGTCAGGGGATGGGATGGGAGATGGGAGGGGCAGTTGGAGGTCGGGGTGGGTGGGGGGGGTGGGTGGGGCTGGCAGTGGGACGACTGGGATGCGTGAGTAATCAAATCGTGAAACGTAAAGAATGAAAATACTCTGAGCTTTGTAACTATAAACACAAACAACGCTTCACCATGTAAGCGGAGTTGATACATTGAAGGAAAGCTCAACTGACAATCTAAATCGGTTCTTTTCTGTTAACAGATGAGAGAAAGAAACTGGAACAATGACCAAAAAAAAAAAGTATTCATAACAAACACAAATGAACCGCTAATAGTTCAACATCTGCACTTAAACGCGGAGGCCGGGTGGGGTTGGGATGACAGGAGGGTGGGCGGGAGGGGGGTGGAAAGTACTCTTCAAATCCTGCTGGCCCTAGCTAAAGAGCGAGGGTGATTCAAGTGAGCAAAAACATTCTTTTTGGTGAACAACTTCAACCTAGTTTCTTTCTTTCTTTCCGTAGAGTGTCCACAATCATCAACTTGATTATTCTGACACTTTTGTGCGTATGACCGTTTTTTTTTTTATCCCGCCATTAAGGCAGCCATACTCCAACTTCGGGGAAGGTGCATGCTATGTGTAACGTGTCATCCATACCAACGGCCAAACTGGCCTTCTCTGCGGAAGTTGGTGATGGGATTTTACGTGTGGTGCAAGTATGCGTGCGTTCACACACGGAACCTCGGTTTATAGTCTCATTCGAAGGACTGTATGGGAAATGGAGTCAGAACCAATGTTAACTCCGAGGAAAAAATCCCCCTGTACCGAAAAGGCCCAGCGGAGATTCGAACCTGCAACCCCAAGGTTACGAGTCCGGCGCTCTACCAACTGAGCTATTCCGGCTGAGATTGTCTCAGTTACCCCCCAAACCAATGTAAATTTCCAGAATGACAATGGATCTACAAGATCCCCATGCACCCACAGAGGCACTAATAAGGTGGACTTCCATACTCTCCTCCCCTCCCACCTGACCCTAACTCCCTCCCTCACACATAGACACACGTCCAGTCCCTCCCCCCCCCCCCCCCCACCGCCCTCAGAAACTAAATTAAGGAACCTTAATCAAAGAGCCCATTGTAATGGGGGGAGGGGGGGGGGGGGGGAGAAGGCACTGGCCTCCAGGGCCTTGACCGTTGGACTTCATCGGGGAGGCATGGTGTGTGTTGAAAAGTGTGTTTTTGTGCATTTTTTTCCGTTGAAATTTTAAATCCGATTAATTGAAATCTTGAAGCACTGAATAAAATATTCCCGTAACACTATCTATACTTTCTCAACATTTTAGC
>JADBJO010003712.1:20000-22500 GCA_016801955.1 Conus betulinus
GACAGCACCAACACAGGCACTAACTCACCTGTCTCCCTGTCTGTGTGTTGTGACAGCACCAACACAGGCACTAACTCACCTGTTTCCCTGTCTGTTTGGCCTCTGTGGGTGTGACAGTACCAACACGGGCAATAACTCACCTGTCTGTCCAGGCAATAACTCACCTGTATCCCTGTCTGTTTGGTCTGTGTGTTGTAACAGCACCAACACGGGCAAAAAAGCTCACATGTCTCCCTGTCTGTTAAGTTGTGTGTGTTGTGGCAGCATGAACACAGGCAATAACCTCACCTGTTTGTCCAGGCAATAACTCACGTGTCTCCCTGTCTGTTCGGCCTGTGTGTGTGTTGTGACAGCACCAACACAGGCACTAACTGACCACCTGTCTCCCTGTCTGTTCGGCCTGTGTGTGTTGTGACAGCACCAACACAGGCACTAACTGACCTGTCTCCCTGTCTGTTCGGCCTTTGTGTTGTGACAGCACCCAACACAGGCACTAACTGACCTGTCTCCTGTCTGTTTCGGCCTGTGTGTTGTGACAGCACCAACACAGGCAACAACAACTCACCTGTCTGTTTGGCAAGCTTGTTGTGACAGCACCAACGCAGGCAAGTAATACCTCACCTGTCTCTCCTGTCCGTTTTGGTCTGTGCGGTGCTGCAGCACCAACGTGCGGATGTGGGCGCGGACCAACTTCACCGAAGCCACGCCGCATGTACCTGTCTCTCTCTGAGGTGCACGGGCAGCGAGGACCATCTACTGCAGTGTCCCTTCCGCTACGGCGTGGGCTGCTGCGGCTCAGGCTTCGCTCGCTTTGACCCCGTCGTTCACTGCCAGTGTAAGACGCCTTCTTCTTCTTCTTCTTCTTCTTCTTCTGCTGGGTGGATGGTCGATTGATTTCTCTGTCTGTCTGATTGTCTGTCTGTCTGATTGTCTGTCTGCTTGTCCCGTATGTCTTTGTGATTGTCTGTCTGCCTGTCTGTCTGTCTGTCTGTCTCACTCCTACCCTCTGTTGTCTGTCTGTCTGTCTGTCTTTGTCTATCTGTCTGTCTGTGTGTCTGTGTGTCTGTCTGTCTCTGCTCTTTTTCTAATAACGTGTTAAAGGGCGGACAACTTGTTGCAGTTCAGAGGAAGAGTAATATCACAACGCACAACATGCCATCAATCAAAGAAAGAAAGAAAGAAAAAGAAAGAAAGAAAGAAAAGCACCATTAATCGCCTGATTGGGTTACTTAGTTTATCTTCAGTCAATCATTAATGTACGCTATTCATTTATTTGTTACTGATAGCAAAGCATCACATTATAGCTAGCAATAACATTTAAGAAAGGGAAAGAAAACGAGAAGGTGAAAGAGGAACAAAGAAAAATTTAAGGGAAAAAGAAATTGAAAAGAAAATTACAGAAAAGAAAGCAGATATATTAATAAAGGAATGAAAATTAATTTATGGGGAAAAAAGCGGCTCAGCAAGTGAACGAATGAAACGGAAAACCAAATTCACCAATGATTGTTTTCCTCGTGTTCTCTGTGTTTCAGAACACTGTTGATCAAGCTTCAACACACTTTGAGTGAGGCTTGTCCTGTTCTTTCTGACACACATCGTTTGCACCGGCAGGGACTTTAAGGCGGCATGTATGCCACGTTCTTCAGAAGACGTCACTGAACACTAACAGCCTTCAAAGGAACAACATCACAACTCTTCAGTAGACGTCATTGTACACTGACAGACATCAATCAGCAGACGTCACTGAACACCACAGACTTCAATAGAACACATCACGACTCTTCAGCAGACATCACTGAACACCAACAGACTTCAAT
The DNA here is from genome assembly GCA_016801955.1 of Conus betulinus. NCBI lineage: Eukaryota > Metazoa > Mollusca > Gastropoda > Neogastropoda > Conidae > Conus > Conus betulinus. Next base: position 21,818 of record JADBJO010003712.1, read on the forward strand.
GAACACATCACGACTCTTCACAGACTCACTGAACACTAACAGACTTCAACCGAAACACGTCACAACTCTTCAGTAGACGTCACTGAACACTTACAGGCTTCAGAAGAATGCATCCAGCCCCCCAGAACATTGACTTCTATGATCATCACTGCAACAGGTCCGACCTTCCAAGTGCTGCTGTTTCCCTATCACTGGATGCAGCGAACTGCGCATTGTTTGACTGTCGTCTTCTGTGGTATCACGTGCTGCCAGCTTGTGTCCCTGTTTCTTTTTTGTCTGAACTTACTGAAGTGCTGAATGTCTGTGCTTTGCTTTTGTTATCTCTTTCTTTGACTGTTCCTTTGTCCCTCCTCTCTCTCTCTCTCTCTCTCTCTCTCTCTCTCTCTCTCTCTCTCTCTCTCTCTCTCTCTCTCTCTCTCTCTCTCTCTCTCTCTCTCTCTCTCTTGCTCGCTCGACTCTGACAGACGTAACCAGATACGTGGCCGGTTTTTCAATCTAAATTGAACAGCAACTCTCTCTTTACATGCTTTACTCGGCGTTTCATCGTGTTCCATGCTACTGTCTCCCGCCTACAGTCCTCATAATACTATCACAGCGAGATAGTGAAGTGCTCCGTCGTGTTTATCATGTGCAGATTTCAACATTATATAGTAGAATAGTCAGTCCTTTTGCTTCGTGCTTCG
>JADBJO010003712.1:35000-37500 GCA_016801955.1 Conus betulinus
CACACACACACACACACACACACACACACACACACACACATACGCACGCACGCACGCACGCACGCACGCGCACGCAGACACACACACACACACACACACACACACACACACACAGAGAGAAAAGATAGACAGACAGACACAGACTACCCCCCCCCCCCCCCCCCCCCCCCCTCTGTATCCCACGTACGAACAAAATGTTTACATTCCCGTACGTTCATGTAGAGAGACACACAAGCACTTCCACACTCACTTGGTGGAAATCCAACAAGCCCTGAACTCATCTGGATGTGATATCCAATCCGTCATATCCACTGATGCCTACATCCCGTTTCTTCGAAATGTCTTCAGCTGGTGCCAGATTATTTACCTTTATACATGCGGGGGGGAGAGAGGAGAGAGAGAGAGAGAGAGAGAGAGAGAGAGAGAGAGAGAGAGAGAGAGAGAGAGAGAGAGAGAGGTAACCCCCGCTTTTTTTTTTTTTTCAGTGAAACGACGCTGATCGTCATGAGATTAGCAGCGAGTGGAGATCAATAGGAACCTATACATGAGCTACACTGAATCATCAGAATGATGAAACAGTTAGATGGATTGTGAAAATGTCCAGTCTATTTTTTTTGAACAGCGAAAGAACATCTAGGGGTCATGACCTGGGTGTAGTCCTGCCCACGTGGACTGGAGGGTGTTCAGGGCGTTGTCTGAGGGGAGTGAGGTGGTGGGTGTCTTCTTCTCTGGAATCCTTTGCTGCCAAGCTGTCCGTAGAGTTTTTTCCTGCCGACCTGTGGCCATGGATTGACTTTCGGGAACAGTCTGGAGGGCGTCTGGGAAAGACCGCGTGACTCTAGGAAACACCGCGTGACACTGGGAAAGACCGCGTGACTGTAGGAAACACCGCGTGACACTAGGAAACACCGCGTGACACTAGGAAACACCGCGTGACACTGGGAAAGACCGCGTGACTCTAGGAAACACCGCGTGACACTGGGAAAGACCGCGTGACTGTAGGAAACACCCGCGTGACACTAGGAAAGACCGCGTGACACTAGGAAAAGACCGCGTGACACTAGGAAACACCGCGTGACACTAGGGAAACACCGCGTGACACTAGGAAAGACCGCGTGACACTGGGAAAGACCGCGTGACTGTAGGAAAGACCGCGTGACACTAGGAAAACACCGCGTGACTCTAGGAAACACACCGCGTGACACTAGGAAACACCGCGTGACACTAGGGAACCCGCGTGACTCTAGGAAACACCGCGTAACACTAAGAAAGACCGCGTGACTGTACGAAGACCGCGTGACTGTAGGAAAGACCGCGTGACACTAGGAAACACCGCGAAACACCGCGTGACTCTAGGAAACACCGCGTGACTCTAGGAAACACCGCGTGACACTAGGAAACACCGCGTGACTCTAGGAAAGACCGCGTGACACTAGGAAAAGACCGCGCGTGACTAGGAAAGACCGCGTGACCGCGTAGGAAAGACCGCGTGACTCTAGGAAACACCGCGTAACACTAGGAAAGACCGCGTGACTGTGAAAGACCGCGTGACTGTAGGAAAGACCGCGCGACACTAGGAAACACCGCGTGACACTAGGAAAACACCGCGTGACTCTAGGAAAACACCGCGTGACTCTAGGAAAACACCGCGTGACACTAGGAAACACCGCGCGTGACTCTAGGAAAGACCGCGTGACACTGGGAAAGACCGCGCGACTGTAGGAAAGACCGCGTGACACTGGGAAAGACCGCGTGACTCTAGGAAACACCGCGTGACACTAGGAAAGACCGCGTGACTCTAGGAAACACCGCGTGACACTAGGAAAGACCGCGTGAAACACCGCGTGACACTAGGGAAAGACCGCGCGACTGTAGGAAAAGACCGCGTGACTGTAGGAAAGACCGCGTGACACTGGGAAAGACCGCGCGACTGTAGGAAGACCGCGCGACTGTAGAAAAGACCGCGTGACAGTGGGGAAAGACCGTGTGACACTGAGAAAGAACCGCGTGATACTAGGAAAGACCGCGTGACACTGGGAAAGACCGCGCGACTGTAGGAAAGACCGCGCGACTGTAGGAAAGACCGCGTGACTGTAGGAAAGACCCGTGACACTGGGAAAGACCGCGCGACTGTAGGAAAAGACCGCGCGACTGTAGGAAAGACCGCGTGACTGTAGGAAAGACCGCGTGACACTGGGAAAGACCGCGCGACTGTAGGAAAGACCCGCGCGACTGTAGGAAAGACCGCACGACTGTAGGAAAGACCGCGCGACACTAGGAAAGACTGCGCGACTGTAGGAAAGACCGCACGACTGTAGGAAAAGACCGCGCGACTGTAGGAAAGACCGCGCGACTGTAGGAAAAGACCGCGTGACTGTAGAAAAGACCGCGTGACAGTGGGAAAGACCGCGTGACACTGAGAAAGACCGCGTGATACTGGGAAAGACCGCGTAATACTGAGAAAGACAGTATGACACTGGGAAAGACCGCGTGATACTGG
>JADBJO010003712.1:42500-75000 GCA_016801955.1 Conus betulinus
GTTGTTGTTGTTGCCTGGTTTGTATTGCTTTTGTTTGTGTGTGTGGGTTTCCTTTTTTCGCGATAATGTTTGAATGTTTGTGTCTGTTTGTTTTGTATTGTGTGTGTTTGTGTTTTTTTTTTTTTTTTTTTTTTTTTTTTTTTTTTTTGCGATAATGCTTCCACAACACGTCCCTTAACTGCGATATGATCGCGTGTCAATGGCCAAAAAAAAAAAAATGTCATGAAACTTGCAGAAGATTTTTTTTTCAACGCCAGCTCAAGCGAACGCAATAACGGAAGACGGGAACGGGGAATAGATCAACAATCCATGCTGGGTTCTGCTGTCGTCTTGACACGGCAGACGCAGTGACATTGCAAAAAAAAAAAAAAACAGCCTTTAAACTTGTGGAGTCATACAGTGTGTCAGCTCGGGAGAAAAGTGTAATACAATACAACACTATACAATGCTATACAAAAATACAGTGCTGTACAATCCAACATAATACAATGCAGTTCAATACAACATACAGTACAGTACAGTACAGTACAATACAATGCAACACAATATGATACAATGCAAAAAAAAAAAAAAAAAAACACAGTACAATACAGTATGACATAAATTCAACACAGTATAAAACAACACAACACAAAAGCATATTACAATACAACACAATACCATTCAAGACACAATACAATACACTGCAACATAACACAATACACTGCAACATAATACAATACAACACAACAGCACCTCATAATACAATACAACACAACAGCACCTCACAATACAATACAAACACAACACACACACACACGCGCAATACCACACACACACACACCATACCACACAACGCAACGCAAGGCAACGCAACGCAACGCAACGCAACAACACGCAACACAACACGACACAACACAACGCGACACGACACGACACGACACGACACGACACGACACAAAACAGCACGACACATCACAATACAACACAACGCAATACAACGCACACAACGCAATACAACACAACACAACACAACACAAAACAAAACAAAAAAAATCAAGACAGCACAAGACAACACGAGCCCCTGCCCGCCACGTGAAGCGGCAACGAGGCGTACCATCCGTCACCACACGTCTGACAGGTCTCTCGTCCTCTCTGCCCACCGCTGAAGACTCTGCAACACTGACAGACCATGGCATCTTTATCTGCTGGATGCAACGACGGCGGCACGGAGGAAGAGAAGAATGATGTGTGCGGCGCTGTCAGGCGGCTGGTGCCTACTTGCGTGGAGTAATTAAGGTTCTGTGCAATGTGGTAGGGCTCTGGCCTGGGGGTGGCGGTGCTGCTGGCATCGGAGGCATCGTATTGCAGAGGATGGCGCCAGAGCCGTCTGTGATCCTCGTCCTCGTACTGACAAGTAAGTTGATGGGCACTGTGTACGACGCTTTAATAGTCGTCTGTCTGCCAGCGTCTTCGCTTGCCTTTGTTGTTTATGGGTCGCACGTTCAGAATGGTTTGAAAACGAACGAAGAATGGAAGGATGGAAGAATTGTTTAGGAGATATACGCGCGCGCGCGCGCGCGCTCGCACGCACACTCGCACGCAGGCAGGCAGGCACGCAGGCACGCACACGCACACGCACACACACACACACACACACACACACACACATATATATATATATATATATATATATCCTATACTAAAGAATTATATATAGAAACACATCATTATATATAGTATTTGTTTGATTTTTTGCATTTTTCCTAAAAAGCAACTCTCTCTCTCTCTCTCTCTCTCTCTCTCTCTCTCTCTCTCTCTCTCTCTCTCTCTCTCTCTCTCTCTCTCTCTCTCTCTCTCTCTCTCTCTAGCTAGCTAGCTAGCTAGCTAGCTACACACCTAATCTACTCACCCATATACCCTGTTTTGTTTTGTTATGTTACACACCTTCTCTATTCGCCCGTTTATGCAGCAATACAAAAGTTCAGGACGAACAAACATACAAAACCTTGTTCATAGATGTCCCACCTGATGTGATCTTTGAATTTCTGAAAGAGATTAACAACTTCCATCTGATGTAAGATTTTACCGAGAAAATATCTTAAACAAAATTTCCGGTGTGTTTTTAAAAGGTGGGACTTAAAGGGTTGTGTGAATTAGTTTTTGTTAATTAAGTAATGTCTTGTGAGTTGACTTCAACATGGTGACAGTCCTGATATGACCCTTTAGGGCTGGCTGGGCTATAAGCAACATTAGCTTACCTTAACCATAACCTGGTAATTCCGGATTCTGAGGTTTCCTTTCGACCAGTTCCTGTCCTATCCTGACCATGCAGTTGAACAGGTGGAAGGGGCAGTGCCTTTCGCAGATCACCAGGCACAAAAGTTGACAGGCCGGAAAGTCATTCAACAGTGTGAATAACAATAAATGAAAATGTTAACATGTACAACGAATCGAGAGACGGGAATGTAAATCAGAACAGCAAATGAACAGACAGGAGGGTCGATTTGTACAGAGAATTAACAGGTGGGAAGGTCCATTGGTACAGCAAATCAACAGATGGAACTGAAGGCTTGAAGGCCTGCTGCGAATTCACAAGTGGGAAGATTGGCTTTCACAGATGAGGAACAAGTTGGAAGACCAGTTCGTGTAGAGAATAGACAGGCCAGAACGTTCCCTTATTCAACCAGTCAATGGATAGGAATTTCAACTTGTACAGCTAATGCATACCTGGGGAAATCAGCTTGCACTGTCAAATATCGAGATGGAACATCAACTTGTACGCCAGGTAGCAGGTAGGGAAATCAATATTGTATAGACAGTTTACAGGTACAAAGATGAACTTGTATAGCCGAATTTCAGGTAGGAAAATCAGCCTGTATAGCCAATTAATAGGTAGGAAGATCAACGTGTATAGCCAACTAACAGACAGGAAGATCAACGTGTATAGCCAATCAATTAGTTGGAAGATCTACTCGTATAGCCAATTTTCAGGCGGTAAGATTAACTGGTATAGCCAGTTAACAGGTAGGAGGGTCAACTTCAATGGTCAGTTAACTAGTAGGAAGATTAACTTGTATAGCCAATAACCAGTGGGAAAGATCAACTAGCACACCGAGTTAACAGCTGGAAAGTTTAATAATCTTGTATAGCAAATCAGCTGGTGGAAAGAGCGAGCGTGGACAACAAATAAACAGGTGAGAAGGTAAACGTGTGCAGTTACTGAAAAAGATTGAAAAGTCATCAGCCACAGATGATTATGGAGAGGAAAAGTCAGCTCGTACGCCAAATTACAGGTAAGAAGCCCAGTTGCAGAGTGACTTAACTGATGGAAAGGTCAGGGTGTACGACACATGAAAGAGGACATTATGCACAATGGAAAGAACAACAAAGTGTACGGCGAACTAACCGGCGAGAGGTCAACTCGCTATGTAACTGAAAGGCACGAACATCAATTTTGTACAACGAATTAACAGCTGAAAAGGTCAATTTGTACTGCGATTTAAAGTTGGAAATATCAGCTTGTGCAGCGAATATAAGCTGAAAACATGAGTTTGAAGATTAATTATAGAAAGATCGATAGGGACAAAGAGTTTACGAGCGGAAATCTTAACATCCTCCGGAAGGAGACGGGGGGCGGGGGGGGGAGAGAGAGAGAGAGAGAGAGAGAGAGAGAGGGGAGGGAGAGAGAGAGAGGAGAGAGAGAGAGAGAGAGAGAGAGAGAGAGAGAGAGAGAGAGAGAGAGAGAGAGAAGAAGAAGAAGAAGAAGAAGAAGAAGAAGAAGAGAAGAAGAGGAGGAGGAAGAAAGAGGAGGAGGAAAACAAGAACAAGAACAAGCACAGAAGAAGAACAAGAACAAGAAGAACAAGAAGAACAAGAAGAAGAGCAAAAATAACAAGAACAAGAAAGCAAGAACAAGAAGAACAAGAACAAGAAGAACCAGAAGAACAAGAAGAAGAACAAGAAGAACAACAAGAACAAGAAGAGCAAGAACAAGAACAAGAAGAAGTACAAGAAGAACAAGAACAAAAAGAACAAGAACAAGAACAAGAGTTTAATCTGCTGAATCAGACCCAGCCAGCGGCGGGACACACAAAACATGCCTGTACACACGTGGAGGTGGGAAACTAGCATGCAGGCATCGCGAGCGTCGACAGTCTGTTGTGAATACGAGCCAGCTGTCATCAGCAGACAGGTATAAACATACTGTCAGCACGTGATACCCGGGGGCAGAAAACAAGACTATATTATATTTTCGTTGCAAGCGAGGAAAATGCTCAACCGGAGAGAGCTGTTTGTATCATTTGTTGAGCACATGCACACACACCTACACACCTACACCTACACCCACACACACACACACACACACACACACACACACACAGAGGCACGCAATGTCACTATGACATGGATGAGGACAGGAACAATACAAAGAGGTCACTATGACATGGATGAGGACAGGGACAACACAAAGAGGTCACTATGACATGGATCAGGACAGGGACAACACAAAGAGGTCACTATGACATGGATCAGGACAGGGACAACACAAAGAGATCATTGTGACATAGATGAGGACAGGGACAACACAAAGAGGTCACTATGACATGAATGAAGACAGGGACAACCCAAAGAGGTCACTATGACATGAATGAGGACAGGGACAACACAAAGAGGTCATCGTGACATGGATGAGGAGGACAGGGACAACACAAAGAGGTCATTAGGACATGGATGAGGATGGAAACAACACAAAGAGGGTCACTATGACATAGATGAGGACAGGGACAACAACAGGAGATCTCTCATGGATATGGATGTGGACAGGGACAGCGAAAAGAGGTCACCATGACAGTAATGTGGACAGGGGAGAGCACAAAATGAGGTCAGTATGGGCATGGTCAGTCAAGCAAATAGCTAGCAAACAACCAACCAAGTAACAGCAAACTGTTGCCATGTGCCACGTTCTCAAGCCCCGCACCATGGTAATACCCCAGCAGTCAATGAGACATATTACTGTGGAGGCGGTGAGCTGAAGAAATGACCCAGGGTCACTTCGAATCGGTCCCTGGGGTGTCGGATATCCCTTGGACGCTGACCGGATATGAGACAATGAAGGGACAGTCACATGGCCAAGGAAAGGATAATGCGAAACAGGGTCAGGGCTATAGCCGGGAAAATGAAGGCGACTGGTAAAGAGATCACTGGCATTGCATTGAGGTCAGTGTTTGGTCAGTTGCCGTCCATATCTTTGGAACACTGGGTGATGCTTTGCTTAATGGCTTGGCTGCACATCTGTCTTGCTTCGTGATTTGTTCCTCTGTCTGTGTCTGTCTATCTGTGTGTGTGTGTGTGTGTGTGTGTGTGTGTGTGTGTGTGTGTGTGTGTGTGTGTGTGCCTCTCTCTCTCTCTTTCTCTGTCTGTCTGTCTCTCTCTCTCTCTCTCTCTCTCTCTCTCTCTCTCTCTCTCTCTCTCTCCTCTCGTCAATTGGCTGTAGACGCATATGTCTGTCTGTCTTTGTATGCATACAACCGTCAACATGCATGAATGTATATGCACAATTATTCTCGTGAAACGTGTATTTCTGATTGTCTTTTACCCATTTCAGATTTAACAGAATCCAAAGGCAGCGCAAAGCGCGACAGGGCTTTCGAAAGACCAGTTTGACCAATGTTTTCAGCAGAATAGGCTTGATCAATATGCTGCATATTCACTTGTTGCCACAATTCTGCCTGCCATTCATGTGAAGCCATTCGTAATTTATCTTCTACCGCATCTCTCCATCTTCTGATTCCTTTGCTTTACTGTTGTTCTCTTTCATGTCTCCCTGCTCATTATTCTAGCTCTGTAATTGCCTCAGTGGCGAACTAAGCTTTAATTCATATGACGCAACTGCAATTACACACACACACACCTCGTCCCTAATCTTTTGCCCTCTATCTCTCTCCCTTAGCTCTGTCCTCCCCTCTGTCACCCTACTACTCTCTTCTTTACGTGTGATTCTGTTGCAATGAAGGTTGTGAAAGATGGAAATGCCATTGAAGGAAAGGAAAGGAAAGAAGGATGTGACAAAATGAAAGGGGAAGACAATTTAAGAAGAACGACATATGAAAGGAATATATTTCCTTGGCTTTTAAGCAGAAGGCATTGGAGACCATAGTAAAACAGCAACGTAATGCAGTCAGAAGTATCAACTTGGTGATGAAGAGACCAGCATGTAAAAGGATGAAAGATAAATATAAATTACAAAAAAAGAATGAACAAAACACGAAGGAAAGGACAGAAGGACGTGACAAAAAATTAAGGAGAAAACAATGAAGGAAAGAAGGACTGATGAAAGGAACATATTTTCTTGGCATCTCATAATGAAGACTCTCTGAATGACAACACTCCCATCCCGATGACTCCTAATGGTCCCATAAATACCCACTCCCAAATGTGTCCTGTTGTACCTTGGGCACAAGCAATCCACAGAAAGCAGTCTCTATTGTGTAGTCACTGGGAAGTCATCAGAAGAGACACTGCATTGTTGTTGAGTCATTAAAGGTCTTCTGTGTATTTGATCTGATGTAACGTACGCAGGACATCAAATTTTTAACCCTTACTGCTGACATTGCCTGGTCACTGGTGCTGGCATTTAACAGCATTCCCTATAAACTTGCCAGTACCGAAGACTTTGACATGAACTCTACGGTGTGGGTATCGGTGTGGACACTGAAAACAAAATAAAGCCACCTTGACATGGGTGTGGAGAGGGGAACAGAATGTCGCTATGAAAACAGGGAATGAAGGATCACAGAATTTTTGGGGCTTTTTCCGTTATGGTCAATGATTATTCTGTGGAGATTTTTGTTTTAGTCTGAGACACCCTGACAGGCCATCAGTGTTCATCAGTGTCCATCAGTGTCCATCAGTGTCATCAGTGTCCCTGATGGTCGAAACAGAAAGAAGAATCCAGGCGTTTGAGACCAGGTGCTTGAGGAAACTACTCCGCATCTCCTACAAAGAACACAAGACCAATCATTATGTGTGGAACATGGTCACTAACCTTGTTGGGCCCCACAAACCACTTCTGGCAACCGTCAAACGACGGAAGATGGCATGGTTTGGCCACATCATTCGTCATAACACCCTCTCCAAAACCATCCTTCAAGGTACCGTTGAAGGAGGGCGCAGACGAGGACGGCAGAGAAAGAGCTGGTCCGACAATATAAAGGACTGGATCAAAATGACCATGCCAGATCTCCTCACGACAGCCACCAACAGAAGAGCCTGGAGAGAAACGGCGGCTGCCTCATCACGTCCTCCCAACGACCCCAGCGGTCAGGGGAATGACTGACTGACCCTGACAGGGCGATACTGTGCATCTCTGACGGACTTCAATTAATAACGCCTGACTCTGACTATGTACTGCACTGGCTGGTTGTGGTGCTCATTTTTTCTTTTGATCATCCCATAATCAACATCAAATCAAAGGAAGCCACTTAGGATGTGGCTGTCGCAGTCTATAAAAACGAAACAGACAATGATATGAAAACATGTTTTTATTTTCACGGACGCTGGAATGATTTCTAGTGTTTCTGTTTCCTGTTCTTTGTTTCCTGTTGTTTTTTTTTTTTTTAGTACTTTCAGTAACATTCCTAAGTTGTTCTTCTTGTGGCTGTTGTTTTTGTTGCTGTTGCTTTCATAGAAGTTGTGGTAGCAGTGGTCGCTGGTGACATCTTGTACAGTGATTTTGTCATTTGCGGAAAAGGTATAAAGAAAGAGGATTTAAGCAGAATTATCTGTTGAAACTCTGGAGAACATTTTCCAAAACCTTTGACGATCTGAGGGGTGCACTCCAGAGCGTAGAAAAATCTGAGATCTCCTCTCTGTGAAACTATGGTGATTTAGGTAAAATGTTTCTTAATGTAAACTTTTTTTGAGTAATATACATAATTCTGATAATCCAGGAACATACTTTCAAAAAATAACCTGCAGAGGATGCAATGATCTGGCAAATTACCCCAAATAACTAGAAGTCCGAGAAACAATCTCCTAACAGGTCAAACGTTCTGAAATCATACTATAGAGAGTATAATTATCTGAAGAAAAAAACCCAGCTTCTGAATGAGTACTAATCTGTGGAACAAATTTAAGAAATACGGTACTAAGGGAACATAGTTCAAAAAGTACGATGATCTGAGAACATTACTCACCAGAGGCATATAGTCCAGAAAGTATGATATCGGGCAATATTGCGCTGTGAGTAAAAATAATCAGGGACATACTTCGTAAATATGATAATCGGGGAAATGTCTCTATCAGTATGGTAATCTGGAAATATAATTCAGAAACCAATGTAATAGAGGAATACACGCCAGAAGTGTGATAGACGCTGAACAGATGTAGAAAGCAGACTGTTCTGGGAACATACTCCGGAAAGTGTGACAGTCTTTAAAAACCCCCCAGAAAGTATGATTATGTGGAGATATACTTGAAACGTGCATTCAAACCAGAAAAATTTGCATTAGCTAGGTCTTTTGAGTAGTCTGCTGAAACGAAAATGAGTTCCATTTTGTGTATTAAACACACACACACACACACACACACACACACACACACACACACACACACACACACACACACACAGATACGTTAAAGAAATGTCAATATGAAGTGACAGTATTTTGCACAGGCGGGTGTCCGGTCTATCCTGCAAGTCTTGGAGTGAAGACAAAGGTAACAAGGGCGATCACTTTTATCTCCAAGTCCGCTTCAGGATTCGGGGTAACAGCAAAGGTCAAGTAGTAACAACAAAGTTTGAACAGATGAAATTGCCCTGGCTCTGTGAAAAAAAACAAATTGAATACGAAAAAGATGATTTTCATCTGGGGATTTTGGGGGTCATTAAATGAGCTTAAGGCCATCTATCATCAAAAATAGCAGAATGATGCTTGACTTGTGGATTCCTAGTGTTTTTCTACGCCATTGGTAGAGCACAAGGATTTGGGGGAGAAAAGTCTAGGAAATGACAGGAAAATAAAGGGTCATGTGGATCGTGCTTGCATCGAAAAAGACACGAACATGAGATCTGCCTCAGAGTCAGATATGGTGTGGGTTAAGGGCTGGACTGTGCGATGAATATGTTTAGGTACTGGCTGATCTTCAGACAAAAGCCAGGTGCAGCTTGGAGTGTAATATATGTAATAGAATATATGGCGTTTTTTGGGCCCAGAGTGTAAGCGTGGACTTGGACCTGTTCAACTGGACCAGTACAGAACAGACGAGAAGGCGGGCAGAACAGGAGTTGGCAGATCGGAGGAGGAGGAAGAAGAGGCAGGAGAGGACGCAGTCTTGACGTGGGGAGAGGTAGGGCGGGGAATTGAATAGGAAGGGAGCGAGAGAGAAACAGGAGGGGGAAGGTTGGTGTCTTTTTATCAGCAGAAGAAAAGCGACACGTACATTTAGTGGTTAGCGCTAATGACATTGTCTGAGGGACGATAGAAAGGTCCGGCCCCCTTCGTGGTTCGAATCTAATCCAAATATTGAGTTATACAATGTGTGTGTGTGTGTGTGTGTGTGTGTGTGTGTGTGTGTGTGTGTGTGTGTGTGTGTGTGTGTGTGTGTGCGTGCGTGCGTGCGTGCGTGCGCGCGTGTGTGCGTGGGTAGGTTGGTGTCTTCTTATCAGCAGGAGAAAAGCGACACGTACATTTAGTGGTTAGCGCTAATGACATTGTCTGAGGGACGATAGAAAGGTCCCCCCCCCCCCCCCCCCCCCCCCCCCCCCCCCGCGCGCTTCGTTGTTCGATTCTAATCCAGATATTGAGTTATACAATATGTGTGTGTGTGTGTGTGTGTGTGTGTGTGTGTGTGTGTGTGTGTGTGTGTGTGTGTGTGTGTGTGTGTGTGTGTGTGTGTGTGTGTGTGTGTGTGTGTGTGTGTGTGTGTGCGTGCGTGTGTGTGTATGTGTGCACACGCGTAAGTGCCTAAGTTATTGAGTTCCTAGTATGTGTGTATGTATGTATGAATGTGTGTACACATATGGTGCTTAGGCGGTTATTTAAAATATATCTGATTAAAGAAATAAGTATATAACTACACTATTAGAATAGTAAAAAAAACAAAACAAACAAAAAAAAAAACATATATACAACAACAACAAAATCAGTGAACACCCCCCCCCACCCACCCCACCCACCCCTTCCTTTCCTTCCCTCTCAATCCCCCCCCCATCCCTCCCTCCCTCCCCCTCCATCACTTTTATATTAAGAAAAACAAAAATAATTCAGATACTGTACTGACCAATTGGACTGATATCTAAACTTACAAAAAAAAAAGTCTTAGGTTAAAGCTGGTGAATTGAATATAATGTGTGAGTTATTTTGCAACAAAACTGGAATAAAAGTATTTACAAGTTCTTACGTTTGTGCTTATGCTTGTGCACGCACACGTATGTGTGCATGTGCGTGTGCGCGTGTGTGTGTATACATATGCGATGTGTGTTTGGGGTGTGTGTGTGTGTGTGTGTGCATATGTGTGTGTGCTTATATGAGTGCTTATGAATAATAATGGTAATTACAAAAAGCACTTAAATTTAAAAAAAAAAAAAAAAAGTTTCAAAGGATTTTTTTTTAAACAAAACTAATCAATTTAACAACCATCAAGGCACAGAACCGTAACCTTTCTCCGTCCTTATCACTTTTAAGCTTTGTACATTATTCCATCTTCCCTCCAACACACTTATGCCCGCCCCACATACAACGAAAAAGGAACCTATAAATACTTCCCCAATGGAGTGCGCTCTAAGCATACAAAAAACTCATATGTTAGAGCTGGTGACTCAAAGATGTCCTGTGCACTATTTTGTCTCAACACTGGAATTATTTTTTTCAGGTCTTGACATGTAACAATATGTTCACGTGTGTTATTTTCTTTTTTACATAAACACACTATGTTTTTAACATATTTTTTTTAAAAGCATCATCAAGTTTCCACCTATACATCAACGAAAGTATATTTTTATTTAAACTAAAGTTATGTTGAATGATTTTAATATCAAAAGTATCAAACTGATTTTGATTGTCATGTTCTATCATTCTATCTTTGAAAATTTTCGAAATGTGTGTTTTTAACTAGATTGCACTGCTCATGTACCGATAAGGCTAGTTTAAGATATTCAGAACCAGAGATATGTTTTTGCTCCACATTTAGCTGCCCTATCCTTTATCGTTATATAAAAGGAAGTGTGTGAAGGAATCCAACAAAAGGATAACTGGGTGCCTCCTTCAATAAGCATGTGGATCAAACAGCTTACCTCAATAATCATTTCAGGCCTAGTATGCAAGTGAAAATCTTTTAGTGCCTGAAGGACTGATTTTGAATCTACACAAAACAGAGCTTGAAATATTGTTTTGGGGAAATTTAAAAGGTAATTCAAAGCCATGAGTATTGCTGTTAATTCAGCTGTGAATATGGATATGTTACATCCAATGTAAAAATATTTCTCCTCCCCTCAAGTCTGGGATTAAAAATGCACAACTGTGTTGCTTACCAATACATGAACCATCTGTGTATATTTTTAATTGGTTAGTGTATTTCTGGTCAATATGACACTTAGTATAACTTGTTAGCATATTGATATTTTCATCTTTTTTGATGTTGGTGTGATCAATATCAAAATGAGCTTTTTTAAGTTCCCAGGGTGGAATAGGACAAAAAGATGGTCTGGGAGAGAAGCTTCCTTTTCTAAAGAAACCCCAGAATCTGAAAGTATTTTTGATGTATAAGTTGCTATAGTTATTTGAGAAGTTATAGACTTTGCTCTTTTCGGAAAATCAAAATCTGATCTCATTTTAATTTCTGATTTGATATGTGTTTTTTTCTAGCTGTACTTTTAATGACAAATTTACAACATGTTAAATCTCTATAATCATCTAGAGGAAGTACCTCGGCTTCATAATATGTACGTGACGATGATGCGTGCACAGGAAGTCCAAGTGCTAATTTCAATGCCTTACATTCAATACTTTGCAGTTTTTTTTTTTGTAATAGATATTTAGGCGCATTGAAGAATATTTCTTGGGCATAGTTATTTTTGATCTCATTAAAGATTTACATAGAGTAATCAAAGTAGCTGGATCTTGCCCCCACTTTTCTTTAGAAATAATTTTCAGAAAGTTTAATGTTTTTTTCTCGCTTTTGTTATAAATATTCGATATGAAAGTTCCATGATAATTTAGATGTAAAATAAACTCCTAGAAATTTAATCTCTGTTACGTACTTAAGAGGAGTATCATCATCCAATGTGAAAACAGGCATACTTTTCTGGGTAGAGATCCACTGTTAAAAAGAATCATATTTTTTTTTCGGTTGACAGACTTAATCCATTTATCTTCATATAATCCACAATCTTGTTTAGTTCTCCCTGATAGATCTTTTTTGACGAATTTTATATCTCGTTGTGAAGTTTTCTTTTTTAACGTTACATCCATCCACATGCATAAATCGTCTGCATATTGGACAAGAACAACATTTTTTGATAATTTGTTTGGCAGATCATGCATTAATAACGAGAGAGAGAAGTGGCGCTAATACTGACCCTTGAGGGATTCCCATTGAAAGTGTTCTACTTGTGGAATATTTTTTCCTACTCTTGTTCTTATTACCCTATCCTTCAGAAAACATCTGACATAGTTGTATATATTTCCTGTCAAGCCAATGTTTTTAAGTTTGTTCAATAGCTGTAAATGCCACACTTGATCGTAAGCCTTATTTATGTCGAAAAAGGTAGCAAGAACACATTTTCGTCTAGCAAAACTGTTTCTTTATATTTGTTGATAATTTCACAAAAAATTTCTGTAGTGGATCGACCTTTCTGGAAACCAGCTTGATTGATTGGTATGATGTTATATATTTTTCGCAGTAATGTACAAGTCTATTCATAACAATTCTTTCTGAAAGTTTACATACATGTGAGGTTAATGCAATGGGTCTATAATTCTTAGGATCCTTTGTACATTTTCCTTGCTTATGAATTGGAACAACGATCGACTGTTTCCATATTTTTGGCATAACACCATGCTCCAACATGTACTTAATAATTTATGAAGAAACTCTACAAAATTTTCAGGCAAATTTCTTAACATTTGATTAGATATATTGCATCTAAACCAACAGATGATTTTCTCTTAATGGTATGGATCTAATGGCTTCTTTTACTTCTTGGATAGTTATAGGAGCATTGATATTGTTACTATTGTCTGCTGTAGATTCATCCTGTGCTTTAATACCTTCTTCTTTCTCTCTGTATATTTGGTCCGTTCTTGTTAGACCTTCAGTGCGGCTTACCTCAGCAAACATGTTTACAAAGGCTTCTGCTTTCTCATCAGCACTAGGAAGACTGTTGTTGTCTATTTTATAGGGTACTGTGGCGATGTTAATCCATTTTTCATAGCTTTCAGTTCCTCCCACACTTTACCAATATCTTTATGATTTTTAACTTCAGAGTTACAAAATTCATTCCAATGCTGCAACTTTGCATCATCTATGACATCTACACTTTCTTTATCTGCCTTTTTCATTTCTTTATGGTTACTTGCAGATCTCTTTTTACAATAAATCTTGAATCTTTCTTTTTTCTTTTTATTTGCTGTTTCACATTTTGTGTTCCACCATATATTTCCATTATGTTTCTTTGACTTTGTGTTTTTTTTATCTTCGGGATCGACTTGTCAGCTGTTGCTAAAATATATTTACAAAATGCAGTGTATTGGTCATCTACGTTTTCATTAGCTGAGAACACTATGTCTGTGTTGTTAAGATTAATTTGAAAAAGTGACCAATCCGCATTTTGTAAATATATTTTGGAATAATGTCTTCTGAGATTTCCTGTTCTAATATTTTATTCAACGATATTATTATTGGAATATGATCTGATCCTAGTGGATTGTCTCCTGTTTCCCACATTGAGTTTACTACAAGTGACGGAGATATAAAGGTTAAATCAATGGCTGAGGGGTTATGGGTTGCTATATCTGGAATGCGAGTAATACTTCCATTATTTAGCAAATATAGATTAGAATCAGCTATGTTATCTAATAATCTATTACTTGTAACATAAGAGCAGCCATGGTCCCCAAAATGGAGCATGTGTGCGTTAAAATCTCCCCCAATAACCCATTTGTCTCTTTTTGGTCTTGGAACCCTTTTAGCCATTCTGTATTCGTATCATCAGGTCCTTTTGGAAGGTAAACTGAGGCAATGTTCAATATCAAAGAAGAAGTAAATTTAACCATTGCTGCACAGCATGAAGCAGAAGGGATGTTATTGGATACTGGTGGAGTTCTTTCAGAAAAATCCAGGCCTTCACGCACATAGATAGCTGTTGGATTCGGTCCGCACATTGTTCGTAAACTGGGGGGTGATAGAATCCTGGTAAATGTGGTAGATTATCACTGTTGACATTTAGTGATTGTAATAATAATACATGAAACTTATTTATCCCAAGATTGATTCAGGTATGATTCATTTCTTGTTATGGAGCGACAGTTCCATTGGAGAAGCTTAATAGTTGGTCTCTTTTTAGTTGTCATAATAAAGATGTATATAATAAGTGAAGTGACTGAGAAATTCCTTTCTAACGTATTAGCAAGTAGGACCTGCACGATACCCATAAGACTTAAAACAAGAATTATGAAACAGAAATGCAAAATAATAAACTAAACTAAACTAAATAGTCTTCAGTAATAAAATTCAAATTGTCACGTTAACAGTCAGGTGGAGGTCTATAACTGGGCTCCACTACATGACTAGATTTCAGTCAATACAGAGACTTGAGGGAGATGCTCCCGAACATTCAGAGCATTTCATAGCGGTTCCACCAAGGTCCCCTCTCGTCCCGATACAGCATCTGGGGACCCCAACGCCCTGGATGGGGAGGCAGGCGGCGAGATGGGTTCTTCGGCTTTTCCCAAAGGAGGTCTCGTAGATGCCGGCCAAGGTTAGCTGCCAGGATCGATGATCCTCTGGTGGTTGGATGCAACCCGTCTCTCTCCCGTAGTCATAGAAGTTATTGTGTGGTACGAAAGAAATATTTTTGTAAGCCAGCAGTTCTGTTCTTACAAGGGGCATTGAAGAATTCACGTTTAGCATCCAATTCAGCATCTTCTACTACAGTTGCCTGACTCACAACAATGTGTGATGATGGGTGTTTCACTTTGATTTGTTTGACTGCTTTTGTGAAATCTTTACTGACTGTTTCTGCGTCCTGCGATTTCAACTCATTGATACCACAGTGAATTACTATAGCGTCTGGGTATTTCTGTGTCGTGTGTTGAATCAACTAGTTGATGACTCAGTTTTTGTTTGGTATATATTTTCTGTCGTTTGGAGGTAAACCCATACGTACGGCCTAGTCTTTTCATTTGTACACCTTTCAGTACAGAATCAGAGAGTACGATCACTGAAGGAAAGTCATTGTTCTTTTTCGTATTCGAGTCTTTGGATGACGTTTTGCTTTTCGCGTCATTTGCCTTTATGACGTCATATGACGTGTGTGTGTGTGTGTGTGTGTGTGTGTGTGTGTGTGTGTGTGTGTGTGTGTGTGTGCAAGCGATATGTAGATTTCAAAAAAGCATACTCAGCACAGAGTTATGCGAACATGCAAGAACTGTCTTCACTGTTGTTTTCTGTATCAGACCAATTTTTCTGAGACATTGTATATGTAGTGAGTTGCAGTTATTGTTTTGTGCACCGATACAAGATATGCAAAATGATAGTTTATACACATTTTGCAACGTATATTGAAGCATGTACTATCAAGTTAAGATCACTCAGTACAATGTTTACCAACCAGTTAAGTTGATCTATCTATCCATCTCTCTGTCTGTCTGTCTGTCTATCTATCTATCTATCTATCTATCTATGTTTACCAACCAGAGGAATCTATCTACCCATCTATCTATCGATATCTACGTATGGATATCTAGATGTGGGTATCTATCAATCTATCTATCTGCCTCTCTCTCTCTGTGTCTCCCTCCCCTCTCTCTCTCTGTCTCTGTCTCTGTCTCTCTCTGTCTCTCTCTCTCTGTCTCTCTCTCTCTCTCTCTCTCTCTCTCTCTCTCTCTCTCTCTCTCTCTCTCTCTCTCTGTGTGTGTGTGTGTGTGTGTGTGTGTGTGTGTGTGTGTGTGTGTGTGTGTGTGTGTGTGTGTGTGTTTGTGGTGCTGTGTGTGTGTTTCACTCTGTGTTTCTGTCTGCCTGTCACTGTTTCTTCTTTCTTCTTCTTCTCTTCTCTTCTTCTTCTTCTTCTTCTTCTTCTTCTTCTTCTCTTCTTCTTCTTCTTCTTTCTTCTTCTTTCTTCTTTCTTCTTCTTCTTCTTCTTCTTCTTCTTCTTCTTCTCTTCTTCTTCTTCTTCTTCTTCTTCTTCTTCTTCTTCTTCTTTCTTCTCTCAAACACCCTTCTACAAATTTTCGTTCTTCCCCCCCCTCTTCCGCACCCGCCCTCCTCCTCTTCCCTTCTTCCCCCCTCCCTCTTCTCCCCTGTCTGTTCTTCTTCTTCTTGTCTAGGGACTTCAAACACCCTAACATTACAAATTTTCTCTCCCCTCCCTCGCACCCCCCCCCCCCCCCCTCTCTCGTCTGTCTCTGTCTCTGTCTGTCTGTCTGTCTCTCTCTCTCTCCTCTCTCTCTCTCTCTCTCTCTCTCTCTCTCTCTCTCTCTCCTTCAATTGGAAGGTGTTATCCTTCTTGTCACCACTGCTAGGGGCAGACAGAATTACACCATCACATTCTATGGATTTCCAGTGATGGCCTGTTGAACGGATCACGGACATTCTTAGAGATCAGACCATCGACCAATTGTCGCAGGACCGATTGGAAAATGGGGCTGTAGTTGTTTTCAGTGTGGGAGCCATGGAGATTTAGGTGTCTGCTTGTTTGGTTCCAGAAGATCAGGCATTCAGGTCATGATTGGCGGAAGAGACTAGCCGTGAACTGTCTGCTGGGGTTGAGGGGCAGAATACATCGCATCTGGTTTCCATGTCAACAGTTGGTCTTACACCATAGTTCGTGAGCCACGGGGAGTGGTTTTATAAAATAGGAAACTAATGGTGATAGAATCAACCGACTAAGCTTTGGTGGCTGCAGTATTTGCCAAGTCTGGGTTTAGAGAGGTGATTAATTTTGTAGTCAGATGACCAACCCTGTTCAAAGGCTGACCTTCCTGTTATGAAGATGAAGAAAACAAAAATGATGTTCTCTTACCAACAAGGATGGAATTGAACCATCGTGTGCCGACTTTCTTGTCCACCATGCACATCCATGTGATCGTTTTTTCCACACCAGCATCCTCGCTGAGTCATCGTACAAGCACTGAAGTGACAAGGTCAATGCTATAAGGCCACCCGGCTGTAGGGAACAAGAGGCCTTGTAGTTTTTAGAGCAAAACGAAACAAACAAACAAACAAAAGAAAAAAGAAAATCACGAAGCAGTGTGGCGAGAGCCCTGAGAATTGGGCTTGGGCCTCTAAGGAAATCTTAAATGAAGCAGGGGAAAAGAGGGCGAGAAATACCGAAAAAGTAGGATAACTCTTACCCCCATGATGAATAATGACACGTCCAATATCTCCAAACTAATATCTGCTTACAACGGGCGTGTAATTATTTCATCATGGGATAAGAGTTATCCTACTTGTTCGGTATTTTCTGCCTTCTGTTCCCTGCTTCATTTAAGATTTCCTTACAGGCCAAATCCCAATTCTCAGGGCTCTCGCCACACTGCAGATCCACGGTGACCTTGCAACAGGAGTGGTGTGTCCGTCTGCCTTTCGTTGTTTTTGTTTTTTTGTTTTGTTTTCGTGATTTTTTTGGTTTTTCGTGTTTTTGTGAAGCAGACAACATTGAAAGTCTACTCTGGGAAAAGCCTTTAAATGAGCAGAGATCGTCGACTGGAGAGAGTGATTTTCAGGCCCCTGTCTGTGAGGATATCGGTCTTTTCAGTCTGACGTCTGGTCCGTGGTTAGAATCGTGAACCTGGCGATTGGTTCTTTACACTGGCATGTTTCAAGGGAAGCGGGACTTTGTCTGGTTCATTCCATTCTAGGTAGCGAAGCTGTTCGATGGCTGTGAGAGTCAAACTGGAGTCTTGTGACCTCTTTCTAAACGTGTATGAAGCAACAGTACAGTATGTCTTCTTTCTTTACCTGTATAAAGTAACGGTACATTGTTACCTCTTCTATACCTTATGAAGTAACAGTACATTGTTACCTCTTTCTATACCTTATGAAGTAACAATACATTCTTAACTCTGACTATACCTGTATGAAGTAACAGTACATTGTTACCTCTTACTATACCTGTATGAAGTAACAGTACATTGCTACCTCTTTCTATACCTGTATGAAGTAACAGTACATTGTTACCTCTTTTCTATACCTGTATGAAGTAACAGTACATAATCATAATAATAATAACAATAATAATAATAATAATGATGATGATGATGATGATGATGATGATGATAATAATAATAATAATGATAATGAGGACAATTTCTATAGCGCCCATCCTAACAACGTAGGCTATAGGGCGCTTTACATGTTTTAATAATTCAACATCTAAAAAATATAAGTAGAACACACACACGCGCGCGCACACACACACACACACACACACACACACACACACACACACACACACACACACACACACACACACACACACACACACACACACACACACGCACACACACACACGCGCGCACACACACACACACACACACACACACACACACACACACACACACACACACACACACACACACACACACACACACACACACATTCTGCGTTCACGATTCATAAACACACACACACACACGTACAAATGCACGCAAAAAGCACACGCACTCGCGCGCGCGCGCGCGCGCACACACACACACACACACACACACACACACACACACACACACACACACACACACTGGAACATAATGTTGCATACATAAACACACTCTATGACACGGTGAACAGCTCATTTGTACACGAGCAAAATGTGCAAGTGACATGTAGTAATTTAGTAATATTTCAGGTGGTATCCTGCAACTGGCGTTTGAACAGATACGTTTTAAGTGCAGACTTGAAAGTCTGGAAGGAAGGGCATGACATGGATGGAAAGGTAGTGAATTCCAGAGTAATGCCGCATAAAATGAGAATGCTTTAGAACCATGCTGCCTTCGGTTATGTGAGGGAATTCGAAAAATTCGGTCATCAGAGAACAACGGAGGGAACGTGTAGGAATATAGTTATATTTCAAACAGAGAGATAGGTAGGCGCTTCACCTGTGATAATCTTATTACATAGACACGCCGACTTATAGAATTCTGTGCTCGATTTTGAGCCTGTGTAGTTTCTCCAAGAGATCCGAAGTATGGTACTGTTTGGCACCTTGAAGATAAGGCGAGCGGCTGAATTTTGAACACGTTGTAGTTGCTGGAGTAAGGCTGCGGGTACACCAAGGAGAAAGAACATTAAAACCATCTAGTTTTGACAGAATGCAGGAAGACGCCAATGTCTTCGAGGCCTGTTCTGTAAGGAAAGGTCTGATAGAGCTGATGCGACGAGTGAAGAAAGAAAGGATGCTTGGCAGATTTTGGCTATGTGGTGTTTCAGGGTGAGATCAGATCAGAGTCGATAGAAGCCAAGGTCACGAACAAATGGCACAAATGAGATGTCAGTGGAGCCTAGGACTATTGACGGATGAAGACGGAGGTCTTGAGCTTGTGTTTTGCAAACTTGATAGCTTCTGTTTTATCATTATTTGATTTCAGCTTATTAGTAGACATCCACTGTTTGATATCGGAGACACAGCCTCGATGATTTTTGACAAGATTGTCATAACAATTCTTAAATAAATGTCAGCGAACCGCCCAGAGAAACGTCGACAAACGAGTCACAAGACAAGACTCCACCGCTACAACGTGTTCAAAATTCAGCCGTTTGTCCACATTTTTCTGGGCGGTTCGCTGACATTTATTTAAGATTTGTTTAGATTTCCGCCTGCAGTCGTCTCACTTTTGCAACAAGATTGTCATAGTTGCCTAGCTTGTCAGAATGTTCAAGTTGAGTGTCATCGGCGAACATTTCATGATGAACAGAATGGTTGTTAATGATCTCAGTCAGGGGCGTTGTGTACATTATGAAAAGGACTGGACCCAGCACAGACCCTTGAGGAACGCCAAAGTTTGATGACATTTTAGAAAATCGTTTCTCGTTAATAAGGACGAACTGCTGTCTGTTTGACAGATACGATTTAAACCAGTTTAGTGCAATGTCACATATGCCAAAGTTCGTGTTCAGACGTGAAAGGAGAATTTCGTGATCAATTGTGTGGAAAGCAGCAGACAGGTCGAGAAGAAGAAGAACAGATACTTTGTCATCACCAAGAGATGCCAGAATATTATTCAGATTTCGGATGAGAGCAGTTTCTGTGCTATGTCCAGCACGGTAGGCTGACTGGTGGAAACTGAGAAGATTATTCAGAAGAAGATG
This sequence comes from Conus betulinus, assembly GCA_016801955.1. Taxonomy (NCBI): domain Eukaryota; kingdom Metazoa; phylum Mollusca; class Gastropoda; order Neogastropoda; family Conidae; genus Conus; species Conus betulinus. The sequence goes on from JADBJO010003712.1 coordinate 63,006, forward strand.
TTAGGATCATTGATGGATGACCTCTTTCTATACCTGTATGAAGTAACAGTGCATTATGACCTCTTTCTATACCTGTATGAAATAACAGTACAGTGTGTCCTCTTACTATACCTGTGTGACGTAAGAGTACAGTATGTCCTCTTACTATACCTGTATGAAGTAACAGTACATTATGACCTCTTTCTATACCTGTATGAAATAATAGTACAGTGTGTCCTCTTACTATACCTGTGTGACGTAAGAGTACAGTATGTCCTCTTACTATACCTGTATGAAGTAACAATACAGTATGTCCTCTTACTATACCTGTATGACGTAGCAGTACAGTATTTTCTCTTTCTTTTCCTCTATGAAGCAACAGTACAGTATTTTCTCTTGCTAAAACTGTATGAAGTAACAGTACAGTATGTCCTCTTTCTATACCTGTATGAAGTAACAGTACAGTATGTCCTCTTTCTATACCTGTGTGAAGTAACAGTACAGTATGGTCCTCTTTCTATACCTGTATGAAGTAACAGTACAGTGTGTCCTCTTTCTATACCTGTATGAAGTAACAGTACATTATGACCTTTTTCTATACCTGTGTGAAATAACAGCACAGTATGTTCTCTTTCTATACCTGTATGGAAGTAACAGTACAGTTTATCCTCTTACTATACCTGCATGAAGTAACAGTACATTATGACCTCTTTATATACCTGTATGAAGTAACAGTACAGTATTTTCTCTTACTATACCTGAATGAGTAACAATACAGTATGCCCTCTTTTTTTTACCTGTATGAAGTAACAGTACATTATGACCTCTTTCTATACCTGTATGAAGTAACAGAACAGTTTGTCCTCTTACTGTACCTGCATGAAGTAACAGTATTATGATCTCTTTCTATACTTGTATGAAGTAACAGTACATGGTGATCTCTTTCTATACCTGTATGAAGTAACAGTACAGTATGACCTCTTTCTGTAACTGTGTGAAGTAACAGCACAGTATTTTCTATTTCTACACCTGTATGAAGTAACAGTACAGTACGTTCTGTTTCTAACCTGTACGAAGTAGTCGCACGGTATGGCCTCTACGACCCTCAGTCTATTAACATACAAGTAACGCAAACATTTTTTTTAAAAGGATTTATTTCATCACTACACGCTCATCAAGAAAACAGAATTTCTGCAACACTCAATTCAATTAACTTCACAAACATTTCTTTTTCTTTCACTTCAATCCTAATGTGATTGTGCAACGTTTTAGCCTTTTCCTTTCCTTATGGGGAAGTCTTAGGAGTGCCATGATTAGGAAAACAAGCAGCAATAGGAAATAGGTGTGTCACCGCCGTTTTTGTCAATTAGAGTGGAACAATCAGGCCTGCTGAGGACAGAACACGTGCAGGGAGAAAGAAACAAAGCACGGTGCCTTTGTGTGACTCAGTGCGGCTTGGCATGTTAGAGAGAGAGAGAGAGAGGGGGGGGGGGGGGGAGAGGGAGAGAGGTGGGGGAGAGAAAGAGAGAAAGAGAGAGAGAGAGCGAGAAAGCGGGAGGGAGGGAGAGAAAGAGAGGGAGAGGGGAGGGGGAGAGAAGAGAGAGAGGGAGAAGGAGAGAGAGAGAGAGAGAGAGAGAGAGAGAGAGAGAGAGAGAGAGAGAGAGAGAGAGAGAGAGAGGGAGGAGGGAGAGAGAGAGAGAGAGCGGGAGGAATGGAGAGAGAGAGAGAGAGAGAGAGAGAGAGAGAGAGAGAGAGAGAGAAGAGAGAGGGGGGGGAGAGGGAGAGAGTTGGGGAGAAGAGAGAAAGAGAGAGAGAGAGAGGGGAGAGAGAGAGAGAGAGAGAGAGAGAGAGAGAGAGAGAGAGAGAGAGAGAGAGAGAGAGAGAGAGAGAGAGAGATATGTGTGAGGGGCGCGCGCGCGCGTAAAATTATCAGGAAAACAGTAGGAAAGCTAAATTATGTGGTCAGTAGGCAGACATAGAGCGCGTCGGTTGAAACTAATAAACAGAAAATATATGCAAATGGGGCAATAAGTAGAAGCATAAACATACGCGATGATGCCATTTATTCAAAGCGCATAATGCTCTATATCCGCAGAATATCTACCATTTCCTTTTTAATTCTGACTTTTAGTTCCTTCTAAAATATCCGTACTAGAATTGTTTGCGTTCGATATCTAAATTTACTCATGCGTATTTCAACAACGACAATCAAACAGTGGATAGACATTATGCTTGGTTTATTATTCCTTCCGTCTTGTGGAAACCAAGCAAAATATCTATACCCGAAATACGTCATATAGATCAGTTTTTTATCTTCTCCTCAACAAATCTTGACAATTCCTTCGCCCTTTGGCATTATACGAGGAAGTGTTGCATATAATTGATCTTATCTAAACCGGAAAAAAAAATCGTTTGTTCGTTTGCGTAATACCGATCTTATTTAATATAATGCCAGCAAGACAAATGTAATGAAGAACTTAAGAATGTTCCAGCCAAGCTCTTAGCCTTGATTCTTTGATGCATCCGAGTGACGCCCAGGTACTATTTGGAAGGTGTTGAATCTTATCGGGAAGAGAAATCACACAGCGGCGACAAGAAAATGATTTGCTGATAAAAAAAAAAAAAAAAAATTGTCAATTTTTTTTTTGGCTGTTGTTACCCAGTTCTAAAATGGTAGTTTATCTTCTTTTTTCTGTAACCGTGTTGTTTGGAGGATTTTTGTTTGCCAACAACAATTTTAATTTCAACCACATCACCTTCTAACGACAGTGAAGCTGCGTTTGCTGTCTTGTCACTGACCATTGGAAAGACTTTATTAGTGCTATTATCCTTCATCAAATTCACCTCACAAACAATTTCCTATAGGCCCTACATTAAACAAGTAGAACGCTATAAGGTGCGTGATTTCTTCATTGTTCAGCAAAGCACACTTCGGAGAAGTCTTTTTTTTTTTTCTTACTACTGTCTCTGTGGTGTGATTTACCAATGAATATAAGACAAATGTAAAATAACATTTCCGAAAGGTAACTGTGCGGTAGGTATAAGAGATCATGTACTGAATACTGCAGTATAATACAGTTTATTCATCATATCTAGCTAGAAACACCCCTGCATTATCTCGACATCAGGCATTAGTAATTCCCTTTTCATTGCCACTTTGAAGCAAACTGCATTTCCAAAATGTATATGTAGGGCAGGTATAAGAGATCATGTACTGAATACTGCAAAACAATATAAATATAATACAGTTTATTCACCGTATCTAGCAAGAAAGACCGCTACATTACCTCAACATCAGGAATTTGTAGTCCCCTTTTCATTATGCATTGCCACGTTTAAGCATATTCTTTAGAATCTTTCCAAAGGCTTTTTGTATGTGTTTTTCCCCGAATAAAGAAATGATAAGACAACGTGTTAACAGCATCGAGGATTGCTTCCGACAGGCGAAAGTACTTTCATGATGTATGCTACATATGTAAACAACATTACTTTTCATTAGACATATTTTGCCCAAATAATGTGATCCCCCCCCCCCCCCCCCCCCCCCCCCCCCCCGACCTTCACCCCCCCCCCTTCATTCCCTTTATGACGTCATTGCCTTCATTCTTTTCTCATACGTTTTTTTTGTACTTTTCTCAGTCTCAGTTCTATCACAGCTGAAATAGTTCCTAACGCCCTCATTTCCTGTTTCCAATTAACCACAAAACTTTCCTGTTTCCAGTGAACCACAACAATTTCCTGTTTCCAAATAACCACAACAATTTCCTGTTTCCAAATACCCACATTTCCTGTTTCCAATCAAATCCACATTATGTGTCTCGGCTTTCTGCCATCAAACCAAGGCACATGCCTTCAGTCTTCTTTTTATTTATTTCTGCTCCTCATACTTGCATGACAAGTGTAGATAGATCAAACGCTGTTTTGACATGACATGTATCTTTGCTCAAATAAAGTAATATCACCAGCATACGAAATAATTTTCAATATTGATGGAACTTGTTTTGTCTTCCTATCAATTTACCACCTTTGAAACTTCTTTCTCGTGTGTTTTAGTTCCTAGCTGTTATTGAATTTTTGAAATAATAATAATAATGATGACAATAATAATAATAATAATAAATAATAATAATAATAATAATAATAATAATAAATAATAATAATAATAATAATGTGACAATAAACATGATAGTAGCATTAAGTAGGTGGAAAGAAGTACACCTTAGCAATGATTGAAAAGTCAAAGTCAAAAGTAACACTGAAATAGAGCGAAAAAAAAAAAAGAGGAAAGGCAGACAGACAGAGATACAGAAAGAAAGAAAGAAAGAAGATATGAAAAAAAGATATATGTATTTGTAAAGAACACAAGAGTAAGAAAAGAGGGTAGATAGATAAAGTAAATAACGAACAGATTGACAAAGAAGTAAAGAGTGAAGGAAGAAGTAAAGGAGAGAGAAATAACAACAACACAGATCATTGCGCGATGTAGTACTGCTGGAAATATGCCTGCTATTTTTTTTTTTTTTTTTTTTTTTTTTGATGTTGGTGCCAAATGGACAGGCGGTCACCAGTCTGGCAAGGAGATGGAATTCCTGGGTATTGCTCTCAGAGGTTTTACTCTGCGACTGCCAAAGCACCAGGACTTTGACATGATTGATTTTGTGTTGGGGGAAGCTGCTGAAGTGCAAAGCGATTAGTTTGGGTCGATGGTGGTAGATGTCTGCCAGGTGTTCAGAAATGTGCGTGTCAAGTGCATGGGGTGATTCACCCACGTAAAGCTTGCCATACAGTTCGCTGTGGGTAGCATACACAACGTCGGGGCTCTGACTGGGGAATGTACGTATAGTTTTGAACATCTCTTTGAGGCCATGGAGGACGGTGTCTGACTCGGTGGAAAGACATTTTAAAACTGGGCTCTGTCCAAGGAAAGGTGACGAACGTGTAATGATTCTGTTCAGTTCGGAGCGCACAGGAAGGTCTTTGAGTTTTTTTTTTTCCCCTAGCTGAAAATAATGGATTTGATCTCAAAAGCAGTTCATCTACTTTGAGGTGGTTGGACTTTAGGATCCTGTGGATGGGAAGTGTGTGTGAGAGTGGAAGAGGAATCGGGCGGTCGATTGTCTGATTCTGTTGTAGGTTGAGATTGCATGGCAGGTGTTCTGGACAAAGCTGTGTTGCAACTGAATGCATCATTAATGACGATATTGGGTATTCACGGTGGTAAAAAAAAAATTCAAACATTTTGGCTGCTTGTTGTAGAAATCTTCTGTGTCAGAGTAGAGTCGCTCAGGTGGAATAATAATTATTCAGAGTCAGGAATGATGTGTTTTGTGATGGGAAGTTGTACTGCACATCTAATACAGGACTACGCATCTTCCCACCATCCCTGCTCCTCTTTCTTCCATGATGGTAATGATGTTGATGATGATGACGATAATGATGATGATGATGATGATGATGATGATGATGATGATGATGATGATGATGATGATGATGATGATGATGATGATGATGATGATGATGATCATCATCATCATCATCATCATCATCATTATCATCACTATATTACCATCATTTTTATTGTTATCATTACCATTATCATCATTATTATTATAATTGTATTGTTATCATCGTTGTTGTTGATGTTGTTGTTGTCGCTGTTATCAACCTTATCTTCATCTGCGTATTCTCCCCTTGAACGTCTTACGTTTTTATCTTTATTCGTTTCCGCAATGTTACTTTTTCACCCTAAAACACATTCTGCACTGAAACTGAAGAGATAAGTGACACTTTGTGCGTCATCTGTTTTCACTGTTTTGAATTTTTAAAAAAGAAAATTCAAGAGAAAGATCAGTGTGAGAACGACAAAACTTAAGCATTGTCCATGTCTGTAGTCCTACTAACCCCAAGTTTGGGTCGAGCAGTACGTTCAAGATATGTTCAGCTCTCAAGGGTATAGCCATGAAAGGTTGCTGCTGACTGGAACGTCTTTGGAATGGTATCTAAAGCAGGACCTGAACAGTCAACACCAAATTGTCTTCTGTGGCGCCATCAGTGGCAGACGGCAGGAATGATTTCTGGCTTGGATGGACCTCTAAAGGGCATTCCAGTTGTGTCCACTTTCCTTCGGTTTCACCTAATCACGAACTCTGGGTTTCAGATCGGGGTAGGTTGAATGATCTGGACAGTGTGGCGGCATTTTGGCCGAGATGATTAGCTACCACAGTGCTTCGAACACCATTATGGCAGCAAAAAAAAAAAAAAAAAAAACCAAAGCAAGAAAAGTGTTGTATTCAGCAGATTTCACCATGCATAATGATGATAACGATGATAATAACAACGATAGTGATGGTAGTGGTGGTGGTTATGGTGGTGGTGATGATGATGATGATGATGATGATGATGATGATGATGATGCTGATGATGATAAAAAGGACATATCATTACAATAACGTTAAGAATGACATCAACTGCGGGAAACACGAATTCACTTGCAAGGTATGGGTAGAAAGCAAAAACGGATAAGATTACCGAACCAACGCTGTCTATCACGACTGCTCCCACCCCTCCTCTAACCTTATGTCTTGCTTGCTCCCTCCCATCCCGTCAGTAACACCCCCCTTCCACGTTCCCTCAACGCATTACCTCTCCTCTAGCCAGCTCGTCAGCAGCCTTCTCACTCAACACTGATACGGTAAACAGTCATACTGATATCTCCCCTGGTGCCATCCCACTAGCTTCCACCACCGCTTTACTCCCCTGCCTCCACTCTCTTTCTGTCTCGCCCCTCCCCCCCTCTCTCTCTCGCACACGCGGGCACACACACACACACACACACACACACACACACACACCACACACACACCACACACACACACACACACACACACACACACACACACACACACACACACACACACACACACACAACACACACACACACACACACACACACACACACACACACACACACACACACACACACACACACACACACACACACACACACACACACAGTACACACACAACACACACACACACACACACACACACACACACACACACACACACACACACACACACACACCACACACACACACACACACACACACACACACACACACACACTCACACAGAGTACACACACACACACACACACACGCGCGCGCGCATACATACACACACACATCTGAGCTTGTGTGCGCGTGTACCTGTCACTATCGATTCCAATAGTGGGTCAGGAGTGAGGCAGCTGTCGTGTGATGCCAGCAGACCTGATTGGTGGCAACAGGCCCGAGGCGGACAAGGACCTGTCCTGGCGGTGAGGGGCGTCCACCAAGGACAGTTGGTCCTCTCTTGGCCCACACCCATTCTACACACAGACATCAGGGCCAGGGGACAGGGAAGGGAAGGGAGGGGAGCAGAGAGCAGGAGGATGGGGCTGGAGGCGAAAAGCGGAGTTTGAGGGGGGTGTGGGTGGGGAGGTGGTGGCTGGGGTGGTGTGGTGTGGGGGCATCACTGAGTTTTTTTTTTTGGGACTTGAGGAGGGGCGTGTTGATCCATGATATTGTGGCCAAACAAGACGACCCACTCCAGACGGGAGAACTGGGACTTCATTTGTGTCAGCTTTGAACCGGCCCTGGGCACGGACAAAAGACCGCCCTGACCACTGAGTTTTTTGGGACTTCCCTCCCCGTGTCTGATCCATGATATTGATGCCAAACAAGACGACTCTCTCCACCGGGAGAACCCTCAGACTTCATTTGTCTCTTTGAACCGGCCCTCTGACCACCTCCATCTGTCCCCCCTCCCTCTCTCCTCTCTCTCTCTCTCTCTCTCTCTCTCTCTCTCATCTCTCTCTCTCTCTCTCTCTCTCTCTATCCAACATACAAACCTTTATAACTGCGACTGGATTCACGGTATATTGATACTGGTCTTATAGTTGTTACAGTTGTTATAGTTGTTCTTAATTCAATGTTTGTAGATAAACTGTCCTTACTACCACTTCTTGATTCACCATGTATTGGAAAACCGTTCTGAACATTGATCTTTAATAGACTGTACAGTGCTAGACTGTTCCGCTATTGTTCCCCCCCAATTCACTGTATTCTGATATAACTGTTCTTATCGTTTCTTCCTAATGCGCTGTATATTGATAGTCTTCTGCCCGAATATTGATTGCATTGTAATGGGCTGTTCTTATCATCACCTTTTTATTCCAATGAAAGAGATAAACTGTCGAGACAGTGGCGTTTCATTTGACTTTTGTTGTTGATTAAATAGCTCCTAGAATTCCTTGTCTCTACCATTATGTCTGATGTCATTGTAAGTTGACAAGCTGTTTCTGTCATTATGTCTTATTTCACTGTAAGTTGGTCAGCTATTCCCTGCACTAACTTCTGATTTCACTGTAAACTGATAAAGTATTCTTACCATTGTATCTTATTTCATTGTGTGTTGACAAACTGTCCCATCTATTCTCAGTGTATTGAGTAAACTACCAATTCTTTTGAAGTGCTGTTGCGTTTCGCTTTGGATTTAATTTCATGCTGATTTAACTGTTCCTACATTACGTGTTAGAATCCACCAACTACACCACTCCAAAAACAATGTCAGTTCTGCAGAATTTCTAGCTGTGTCCCCAACCAAAACATTTCCGTCCCAGATCCTAAGATGACCACTTCTACTGCTCCAAGACATCCTGCCGCTCAAAGATGTCCACTTGCTACCCGCCAGTCACTTCCAGCGTGACCATATCTACCGCTCCCAGCTGTCTCATTACACCAGCAGTTTCAGCTATCACCCCCTCTAACCACATCTATATCAGCTCTCAGTCTGAACACGTCAACCACTCCAGACTTTCATGCTACACCAGGGCTTCCATCTGTTACCCCTATCTACACCAGGGCTTTCCTATGTTACCCTATTTTACACCAGGGCTTCCATCTGTCACCTATCTATCTACACCAGGCTTCCATCTCTTACCTTATCTACACCAGGGCTTCCATATGTCGCCTGTCTACACCAGGCCAGGCTTCCATCTATTACCCTATCTACATCAAGGCTTCCATCTGTCGCATATCTACACCAGGGTTTCCATCTGTCGCATGTCTACACCAGGGTTTCCATCTGTTACCCTATACACACCTGGGTTTCCACCTACTATCCTATCTACACCAGGGATTCCATCTGCTACCCTATCTACACCAGGGCTTCCATCTGTTACTCTATCTACACCAGGGCTTCTATCTGTCGCCTATCTATACCAGGGCCTTTAACTGTCACCATATCTGCACCAGGGCTTCTAACTGTCACCCTATCTGCACCAGGGCTTCTAACTGTCACCCCTCTGCACCAGGGCTTCTAACTGTCACCTATGCACACCAGGGATTCCAACTGTCACCCTATCTACACCAGGGATTTTTTCAACTGTCACCTATCTACGCCAGGGATTTCAACTGTTACCCTATCTACACCAGGGATTCCAACTGTCACCCTATCTACACCAGGGATTCCAACTGTCACCTATCTACACCAGGGATTCCAGCTGTCACCTATGTACACCAGGGATTCTAACTGTCACCTATGTACACCAGGGATTCCAACTGTCACCCTATCTACATCAGGGATTCCAACTGTCACCTAACTGCACCACGGCTTCCATCTGTCACCCTATCCACACCAGGGCTTCTAACTGTCACCCTATCTACACCAAGGGATTCCAACTGTCACCCTATCTACACCAGGGATTCCAACTGCTATCCTATCTACACCAGGGCTTCTAACTGTCACCCTATCTACACCAGGGCTTCTAACTGTTACCCTATCTGCACAAGGGCTTCTAACTGTCTCCCTTTCTTCTCCAGGGTTCCAACTGTCCTATTTACACCATATTTCCAACTGTCACCCTGTCTACACCAGTATATATATATATATATATATATATATATATATATATATATATATATGTGTGCGTGTGTGTGTGTGTGTGTGTGTGTGTGTGTGTGTGTGTGTGTGTGAGAGAGATATCTAACATTGAATTTCACAAATACGAGGTATGCGCCTAATTTTCCTTTGAAAAAAAAAATGATTTGGCATTCGCCATCAAACCCCGACAAATTCCATTGCAAATAAATGAACACCTTTTCAAGACAAGAAGTGGGGACAGGAGTTGGGGCGACGATAACGACCATTACTCGGCATTGATGATTTTCTTTTCTTTCTTTTTCTTTTTTTCTTTGTTGTTGTTGTTGTTGTTGTTGTTGTCTACTTCGTTTAACCTTAACGGCAATTCTTCCTCGTCATTTGTTTCTTTGTTTGTGCTTTTCAGCTTGCTCGTGAACTGTATTTCGGGCCACTGAGCATTATGCGAATTCACCCTCCTCATCCTCCAATTCCATTCCTCCTTTACTCGCTTCCGTCTCCCAGCTCTCATACCAGTCGCACACCCTCCTTTCGGCTTCTTCTTCTTTCCCGTCTGTTCTCTCTCTCTCTCTCTCTCTCTCTCTCTCTCTCTCTCTCTCTCTCTCTCTCTCTCTCTCTCTCTCTCTCTCTCTCTCTCTCTCCCTTCTCTACCAGCACTGACGGCAGCTGGAAGCTGGGTCTGTAACAGTATCGTCTGCAACCTTAAGTGGTATTCTGGAACTCTGTCGTTTTTCTGCCGCTTTTCTTTTTCTTTCTTTCTTTCTCTTTCTTTTTCTTTCTTTCTTTCTTTATACGGTCAGCTTTGTGTGTGTGTGTGTTGTGTGTGTGTGTGTGTGTGTGTGTGTGTGTGTGTGTGTGTGTGTGTGTGTGTGTGTGTGTGTGTGTGTGTGTGTGTGTGAGATTCAGTCTTTCTCTCTGTCTCTTCTCTCTCTCTCTCTCTCTCTCTCTCTCTCTCTCTGTCTCTCTCTCTCTCTCTCTCTCTCGCTCGCTCGCTCGCTCCGCTCGCGCTCTAGCTGTGTCTGTCTTTCTGTCTCTCTCAGTGTGTCTGTCTGTCTGACTGTGTGTCTGCTCTCTCTCTCGGTCTCTCTCTCACTCTCTCATTCGTACGCTCTCTCTCTCTCTCTCTCTCTCTCTCTCTCTCTCTCTCCTCTCTTTCACATTTTCTCACAGCCTGTCTGTCTGTCTGTATGTCTGTATCTCTCTCTATGTCTCTCTGTTCTCTCTCTCTCTCTCTCTCTCTCTCTCTCTCTCTCTCTCTCTCAGTCTGTCTGTCTCTCCCACTCAGTCTTTCTGTCTGTCTCTCTTTCTTCTCTCTCTCTCTCTGCCCCCTCCCCCTCCTCTCTCCCTCTCCCCCTCCCTGTCTGTTTCCCTCCCTCCTTCCACCTCCCTTCCTCTCCCCTCTCCTTCCCCCTCCCTTCCTCTCTCTCTCGTTTGATCTGTTTTAATTTGTACTAAATTCTGCTGATGATTGGGATTGTTGTGTCTCAGAGTTTGAATAGATATATTCTTATCGTTCCTTTGATGAAGGCAATCCTTTCAATACATTTTTATTCTGCCTTTCAATACATTTTTATTCAACGTTATTACACAGTCCATTTACAGGAACAATATTCCCATGGAGTGGAGAAGGAGGGGAAGGGGGTAGGGGATAAGACAATTTCTAGAGATGGATCACGACCCACATTGATCGAATTCGTCAAATTGCACAAAGAGTAGGAGTGATATATTTCTTCTCCGTGGAAATGTCCAGGTAACTCTATAGTTCAATACGACTGTACAAAAGCAAACAAACGAAACCCGCTTATCATGAAAACAACAGAAGCAGAGAGAAAAAAAAAAAGACTGAATGAAAAAAAACAAGATGTAAAGCATATAAACGTACTCCCAGTTATCTTGAATACGTGTGAGATATTCCATAAAGATGATAAACCGTGTTGGGCCGTTATAGCCGTTAGTAACGGCTATTCTGGTAAACATCGGCCATCATCACAATCAATGTACCTACAAATTTTCAGAAAGATCGGCCGAGTACTTTCTGATATTTTCCATAAAGAAGAAAACCGTTATGGGCCGTTATAGCCGTTAGTAACGGATG